>ML327573.1:0-50863 GCA_005239505.1 Nicotiana paniculata
TATATATATATATATCAACCAACTTACTTTTAAACTTAAAGGGATTATATAAATAAGAAAACTCACTATTTACACTAAGGTTTAAATTATACTAACAACAACAAATACTACTATAACTTACATATAAATTAGAAGAAACCAAGTATGTGTGTGTGTGTATATATATATATATATATATATATATATATATATAAAATCTCTTTCTATTTACACATTGGAACAAATCTTATATTCTAAGATTGTGAATATTTTTTGTAGTTTTTAATTTTATTTAATAAAACCTATTAAGAGTAAGATAAAAATTTAAAGTATTAAGATTAGACCTAAAATAAAAATTTACACCACAAATAGTATAGAATCTGGGTGTGGTCAAAAATTAGTTGTTCACAAAGGCTACCCTTGGAAAAATTACAAAGGGCTTCGACAATATCAAGCCTCGAAAATTCTAATGAGTACAAAATTGTTCGAACTCTCGAACAATTTCTTATTTCGGGCTAAGGCATTACAAAATATTACAAAGGGCTTTGATAATATCAAGCCTCAAAAACCCTAACGGGTGCAAAATTGTTTGAACTCCCGAACAATTTCTTATTTCATGCTAAGGCATAACAAATTTTATATAACTAACAATAAAATTTTCAAGCCGAAAAGGGGAAAAAGTCATTCTTTTTACAAAGGCCATATCGGCCTAATATACAAGCCTAAGGGCCATCTTTTGATTTGAGTTCGAGAGATCGTCCTCACTCAAATAAAACCTAAGGGTTACCTTACTTCGAGTCCAAGCAAGTACTCACTCGATCATAAAAACTACACTAGTTCGGTTTTGGTTAAATTGCCTAAGCCTCGAACATATGACTACAATCTCATAAGGCATAAACAAAACAAAAACTTTCATAAGGAAAAGTAAGGTAAAAACAAGACAGAAAGGGAAAGAGATCTTCATATATATATATATATACATGGGCAGCATAGCCTAATCAGAGTCCTTTACAAACGGCCCGAAAGTGGCCCCAAAAGAAAAGATAAATGCAAAAGGAAAGAACAAAACTAGTAAGGCCTACGGAGCTTGGTCCTCGTCGGAAACGGCATCCTCATCCTAGAGATCTTCTTCTTGCTCATCAGTCATCTTCACGGAAGGCCAATCTCCCATCCTGGTGTTCTTCTGCTCGGGTGTTATCAACCTCAACCGTGATATCGAAACCTTGGGCTTGAGCCTCTTCTAGGGCCTCCCTCCGAGCCATCCATTTCGCATGGTCGATCGTGCTCCTGGATTTGGTTTGAATGGCCTCAACATCAACTTTGAACTGGGTCCCCTTTTCATCGACCTGGATGCCTTAACCGCCTCAAATTTTGCCTCCACGAGTTTGCCACTGGCCGAGTCCAACTGGAACTAGAGATCCCGATCTTCTAGATTTGCAACGAGTTCTTCTCCTTTTCAGCTTGAAGCTGAGTCTCGGCCAATTTCAAATGAGCCTGAACGGCATCCTTCATAGCATCCAAGATGTCCATGTTCCCTTTGAAGACATCGATCTCGGCCAGAACGTCGTCCACTTGCTTGCTGAGCTGGCCGATCTCCTCGAGCCTTTGTTTAATCTGCAGAATTGGATCGTTACTTGTTATCTCTAACTCGGCATCATTATCGTGGAGCAGGCGGAATACATGTTCGGCCACGTCGGTATGCTCCTCCTGACCTCCGACCAAATCAGCCTAAAGTCTCTCCCTGAGGAGCCGGTAGATGTCGTTCTTCTAGAGAAGGCCCTGGACTTCGGCCTTGTGCTCCTCTCGGGCTCTCACAAAAGCTTCATGGTGCAACACCGAAGCCAATAAAAGAAATAAGAAAAAGGATTTGAGAATAAGATACAAGTATGAAGCAAATACAAAACAGAGTTCGGAGGTTACCCAATTTAATGCGTGTTGAGCCTCATTAAACAGGAAAGCGGCCCCCACTTCATCCATCACCGCTTGGTCATCTCTGATCACCAGGCCCCTCAGATAACTATAGATTCCGGATGAGGGGAGAAAACCCGAGCATCTTTGGGGACGGTCAACACTAAATGACGTATGCGGTTAGGATAGGGACTTGGAGCTGGAAACTGGTCTACCAGCTTCGATCTTGATGGAGACCCGATTTTCCCCATCGATGACACCCTCTTCGGCACCGACAGGTCACCGAAACCAGGGATCTCTTCAAAAGTGGTCACCTCGATCCCATCGAAAAAGTTGTGGAAATCTATGCGTTGCCTATCCAACATGTTTGCTTCTTATATCATAGCATCGGAGATCTGGGGTGAGTCTGACATATTGACCACACTGGGTTCAATCCCAGGAATCCCTTCCGATGCTTGGGGAGTCTTGCTTTGAGTTTCTACTTCTCCCCCTCTTCGATGGGGACGGGATGGCTTCTGGATCGGGAACCCCGATCGAAGCCCCTTTGTTGATTGCCTCCGGTTCGTCAGAATTCTATGCCAAAACAGAAACCCTAGGGTGAGTCACCAGCCCGACCTCCTCCTCTTCTTCTTGTTCTTCCCCTTCCAACTCAACCCGTAGTCGACAAACTGACTCCATTGATAAGTAATGACATTTCTATTTGGCTTGCACTGCTTCTTTGTCGGCTTCTTCTTTTTCGAGCCCAACAAACTCGAGCCCCTATTTCTTATTTTATCCTTGACCGGCTTCAAAACTGATGGTTGAGGAAGAATTGTTTCATCGCTGGTAGGAGGTATCATCGAGACATATTTCCTGAGACCTGCAAAAAAAAAAAGCAAGAAAATTAGTTAAGAAAGGAAAATTTTTTAAGTAAAAAATGAATAAGAAGAGAAAGCTCACCGAGGTTATGATCCTCCCATCGGCCCTTGGAAATCTCCATCCAAGCCCGTTCAGAGTAGGGTCTCTGAGACACCAGGTTCTCAGCCCATCTTTTTAGCTCCGGAACCGGTTCTGGCATCTGGGCCACAGTTGTAACAACAAAATTAAGGTAAGCAACAATCAAGGGAAATACGAATGGGAAAATAAGAACTCAATGAAAATGTACTTACGATTGAAATTTCACTTATCCAGAAAGGGAATATCCTCGATAGGGATTAAGTTTGATGTCCTTATTCGAACAAAACTGTGCATCCAACCTTCACCGGGGGTCTAGTCAAGGCTAGAAAATGGGGCTTTGGTGGTCGGATGTGAGAGTTTGATTAACCCTTGATAGATTTGGGGGTTGTATAAGCACATCAGATGATCGAGGGTAAAGGAACAACCCTCGATTTTGATGGAAAAGACACGGAGGAGGAAGGCCGATTCTCCAGAACGATGGGTGAATCTGGCCCAAGGTACATTGTACCTTTTGTAGAAGGCCACTATTACGGGGTCTAGGGAGATAAATGTAAAGGGTTAAGTTTTCACTTAAGTATCCCTCTACGTATGTGGTGATCGATTCCTCAGGTGAAGGAATGACCACGTCCTTGTTTACCTAGTTGCACTCCTCTTTAACCCTATCAAGGAGACCCTCAGTGATGGTGCAGATATACCTTGACATCGGTTCACACCGACCCGGTACCAAAAGGGTTTTTCTGTTTTAAAGTCAGCAACCGTCGGGCACCTCGTTGGAATATACTCTTCAAGGGGGGATTCCGCCGCAGCTACGTTGCTGGCGGAATGCGATGAAGACGGAACCTCTTTTTAAGGCACAATTTTAGATGTCTTTTCCATTTGTGGAAGGTATATAGTGAAAAGGTTGATTAGAATTCAGAAAAGTTGAGTATGAAAAGTAAGAAGCAAGAGTTCTTTAAGAGAGAAAGAGCAGAGAAGTTAATGGTTGTAAAGGTTTAAATAAGGAAGGAATCAAAGCTTTCTAGGTTAAAGGTTGCGGCTCAGAGTAGCCTAGTGGCTGACCAGTGCCTGACAGGAATTTAATGCCTTGGTTACTGAACCGACGGGACGTTTCATCGCTTACGCGATGATCGAGTCAGTCGATGATATCATCAATTGGAAAAATGAAGCTCGAAGATTTATGTCGTTTCTCATCATATTATTTCCGAGAAATGAGGGGACTATCTGTATACGATTAAAATCGGGCTCACTCAATTTTTTTGATTAACCGAGACCAGGATGGTGGGCCGAGGATCAACCCTGTATTATTTTAGACCGAGACATGAAGATAAGGTACCGAGCTCAGGATTTGAAGCACCAGTCGAGATCGAGACCAGTGATGATCGAGACCAAACGGGATAGACATCGAGCGAGACCGAAAATAGCATAATAACGAAAAGCCGAGATATCCGTGACTGGTTGAGGATCATGGCAGAAATCTCGGAACGGATCAAATCAAGAACGGTTATTTAGCTAATCATGAAATTTTCTTCTGTAATGAGAATTGTACCATAAGTGAAATTCCTTTACTATATAAAGAGGGGTTCTAATCATTTGTAACAAGAAAAATTTCGCATACCAAAGCAATACAACACTCTCTTTCTCTCTTAAATTCTTTTGTTCTTCAGTTTTAGTTCATATTACTTAATACTCAGCCGGTTTGAGGGCGACCTAGCTACAGGGACAAGTTGCGTTTACACTGGTTTGCTATACTTTACTGTTAATTATTAGCATTAATCATCACATTTATCAATTTATGCGAGGTGAAATCACATATCCTTAAAATAGCTTATAAATTTAATTGTTATCCAATTTTAAGGGTAAACAACGTATATGTTAATTTAACGAGAATCAAACCACAGCTAGAGAGTCAAAGTCCATAAGAGAAGCAAAAAAGTAGGAAAAATACACTAAAATGTTTGTAAGGTTCTATAAAAATAATTTTTATGTTTATAAATCTTATAAAAGTAAATATTTTCATACACAAAAGAAATTACAAGTAATATGTATTGTCGTTTTGGTTGGGTTTTTACTCTTGTAATGACCTGGACGGTTGTTTTGGGTGTTGTGGCCTCGTTTCCCTATTTACTGCTTATTTTATGCTCAATTTCCGCTATGTGACTTGCTGGAGTAATTGATCCAGTTCCAGGGATGTTTTGAATGAGTTAAGACACTTAGTCTCAAGGTTGGAAGCTTAAGTTGAAAAGGTTGGCCGGATGTTGACTTATGTGTAAATAGCTCCGGAATGAAGTTTTGATGGTTTAGATGGCTCCATTGGGTGATTTTGAACTTAGGAGTGTGTTCGGATAGTGATTTGGAGGTCCGTAGTTGATTTAGACTTGAAATGGCGAAAGTTGAAAAATTAGAAGTTTTGAAAATTGAAAAGTTTGACCGAGAATTGGCTTTGTGGTTACCGGGCTCGGATTTTGGTTCATTGTGTGAGAATAGATTTGTTGTGTCATGTATGAATTGTGTGCAAAATTTCAATCGGACATGATTTGATAGATTTCGACATCGATTGTAGAAGTTGGAATTTCTTAGTTTTCGTTAGGCTTGAATTGAGGTGCGATTCGTGTTTTTGAGGTTTGTTGATATGATTTAAGACCGCAAATAAGTTCGTATCATGTTTTAGGGCTTGTTGGTATATTTGATTAAGGTCTCGGGGGCCTCAAGTGGAGTTTTGATGGTTAACGGAACGAAGTTTGGAATTGAAGGATTGCTGAAGTGCACCAGGTTTGGTGCGATCACACCTGTGAAGAATTTAGTCGCAGGTGCGCGACCACAGAAGTGAAGGAGTCATTGTAGGAGAGGATTTGGGTGAGCTTATAAGTTTCGCAGGTGCAAAGGGAATTTCCACACCTGCAAGTATGCAGATGCGGAAGGAGCATCGCAAAAGCGAAAGGAGGCCTGGTGGGCAGGTCCGCAAAAGCATAAGTCTTCTCGCATATGCGAATTAGTGGCCGCATGTGCGCAAGCCCGGTATCTAGTGTAACTCCGAAAATGCGGAGCTTTGACCGCAAAAATGAAACTTCAGGTGCGGTTAAATGATCGGCATAAGCGAAAAGAGCGGGGGCAGTGTTTAAAACTCGAGGGTTTCGTAATTTTTAATCATTTTGGACATTTCAAGCTCGAACTAAGGCGATTTTTGAGAGGATATTTGTGGGGGTTTTTTAGGTAAGTCACTCTTGATCATTTTTATTCAATAATATTGTTTCCCTATTGAATTTCCCACCTAGGTTGTATGTTTTTGAGGTGGAATTTTGGGAGTTCTAGGCTAGGGATTGGAGAGTTAAATTTGGGGATTTGAATGACGATTTGGTATCAAAATTTGGTATGGTTGGACTCGTGGTTGAATAGGCTTTCGGATTTTGTAACTTTTATTGGATTTCGAGACGTGGGCCCGGTAGTTGACTTTTGAGTTGACTTTTTGACCTTTGAACAAGAGCTTAGCATTTTCATATGGAATTGATTCCTATAACTCGTGTTGATTGTATCGAATTGTTTTGGGCTAGATTCGAGGTGTTCAGAGGCTGATTCGCGAGGCAAGGGCTTGCTAGCAGATTGATTCAATTTTCTTGAGGCAATCGTATTTAAACTCAGTTGAGGCACCAGTTGCCTAAATTGTTGTGATAGCCACGTGTTTTTGGGTGTGCACATGAGTGGGGATGAGCCCATGTGTGGGCACCGTGATTATATATTCATGTTTGAGTGTGCTCGGGCTCTTATAAGCCTAGATATTGACTGTTAAGCTTTAAATTATGATATACGGTTTGTGTGATCTATTTGAGCTATGATGAGGCTACATAGAGGTTAACCCCTGAACGAACTTGATAAATATTTTTCAATGATAAAATTTTCGGTTTGAGCTACGATAGCACACTTGCCTACACCTTAGCATGTCATTTATACCAGTCTAGGGATATGAGAATCTTACTTCATTCATTATATACATGTATACTTTCTTTATTGTTTCTATATGATATGTTTGAACTGGGAGCCTGCGGCTATGCTGGGCCAATTATGTTATTGGCACGTGAATTATCCATGCAGCACGTGAATTATTTGTGAAAACCCATGTATTGATCTTATTGGCACGTGAGTTGTCCATACAGATCCATATATTGATAATATTGACACGTGAGTTGTCCCTGTAGTGTGTGGAACTTGTATTTTCTTGATCATTGATCTAATTTACGTGTTTCCTTCCCCTACATGCCATAATACTGTTTGAGCAGGGTATTCGAGAAGTAGTGCACATGCACACACGAATACTCTTATCATGAAGCTTTATGGGTTCGTGTTTAAATATCGTGTTGTGCTGGTTTAAAAAGGCAGAATTACACCGGAATAATTAGTATCATCAGTAATTTAAGCTTCTCTTACCTTGCCATGTTTATTTACGATACTTATTGAATTGGTTGTACCCACACTTCAGTTCTCCACCTCGTGTGCAGATCCAGGAATTTTTCGGCACGGTGGTTGTTGATCTTAGAGTTTTACCTGTTCCGAAATTATCGAGATAGCTGCTTTGACATCCGCAGACCTTGTCTCTCCTCCTCTATCTCTCAGTTTTTGCTTATTCTACTCTACTTTCTTGGACATGTATTAGATAGTGTATAATAGATGTTCATGTACTCAATGACACCCAGATTTTGGAAATTTCTATATTGAGTTGTGACGTTTCATCCAGTTATTTGAGAATTTCATTTATTTAAATATGTTTTAGTATATTTTGAATTTAAAAGTATTGAAATATGTGAGTTGTCAGATTACCTAGTATCATGATAGGCACCATCACGACATGTTGAGTTTTGGGTCATGACAATTTTACTTTTTAGTTAATATAGGAAAAAGGTCAAAATATTTCCATGTATTATGCGAAATTTCTCAATTTTGTCCTACATTACACTTTCTCTCTGTTTATACCTTTATTGTTAGCAAATCATCTGGTATTTACTTTTTGCATTAACGGTGCTCCTACGTGAAATGGGCAGATTTAACATGTCCAGATTCTTCGGAATAAATAGTTCACACTTTATCCCTCAGCTTTTGACTATAGTAAAAAATTAGCATCAAATTAAGATGTATTAAGGGTTAAGGGTAAAAAAGGACTTTTTCCAGTCGAAGAGTACTATTAGACCAATAGTTTGATATAGGATAAAGTTAATTTCGAATTGTGCAAGAACAAATATGACCTTTTTTTACTAATGTCACCGGCCTATGAGAGACTTAGTAACTGTGTGAGATTTTATTTCCGGCCGCCCAACGACCTATAACGCTAGTCACTACTCCCACTGGGGCTAGGAAATAAGCCCCCTTTATATCTAGAAATAGAAAGTGCTTGGAAAGGCGCCGGCCTCAACAAAAAAAGTTTTTATTTCCAGAAAGATCCCCACGCTGAGGGATGAACCTCGCCAAATGATCTTATGGATCACCCAACCTAAAGGAGACTTCGATCATTCAACTTTAGCTTCTGAAGGAGGAATCATGTCACTTGGAATTTCGGAGCTCCTGAACTCTGCGGCGAGTTCAGCCACCACCTCCGGGTCTGAGCTGGGACTGTAATGAATCCGGGTATTTGGAGTTACGAAGGTGTGGCTGGAGCACATATTGTGTTTTTTGGCTTATGCTTTTTGGCAGCTATCTGGCATTGGGTGTATTGGGATCTAGAAATATTTTGTGATGAACGTACAGGAAAACCCNGTCTCAGAAAAGTAAATACCTGCCTGCTGATGGAAGCTCCGATTTCTAGCCCATTCTATTTTCTTTTGGTAGTTCGATTGTGGAATTTCTTTGTTCAACTACCGTAAGAACAGAATGGAAGGGCAAAAAAGGGCCGGCCCGTAGATCTAAAAGGATCCAGCCATAGGCGAAATGAAGTTCCTTACCTTAGCTGGATCTCGCCCCCCCCCCCCCCNCTAAAGCCCCTCGCTCCACTCATTTTTGAACTTCTAATCAGACCTGGCTGAACTTTCCACGACATAGATCAAAGGTTTTGTTTTATCCGTTCATCTATCTTTCAGGAGCAGTCGTGTGGTTTTCCCAGAGAAATGGTCTCGCGAAGCCGGTCAACGGTAGCCTAAGAGCAAGTCAAAACTACGAGAAGGGAGCCGCGGTAACCTTCGTAACCAAAGCATCACGACAACATCCAAAGGACCCCCTACTAGTAAAGGGAAAATGGAAGTGCGCTCCTGCCTTCCTTTTTTCACCAACATCCGCTTCTCACTCAAGAAACTGGTGAAAGTCCTTTCCCTTTGCTCCATTTTCGTAGATGGAAGATCCGGTGAATCAATTCAATTAGATGCCGCTGTTGATTTTAGCTGAAGAAGTGCTAAGCCGGGACTTGGTATCATTGAAAATGATAACATCTTACCATGGGATCCGGGCGGTCCGGGGGGACCACCACGGCTCCTCTCTTCTCGAGAATCCATACATCCCTTATCAGTGTATGGACAGCGCTTGGGCCTAAGCTCCTGAACCGGCAGGAAGAAGAAGCGCATCCACCGAAGATGGCAGCGGGAAAGACGGGAGCACGAACGAGGTAGCTTATGCTTTTTTCATTCTGGGGTGACGGAGGGATCGTACCATTCGAGCCGTTTTTTTCTTGACTCNGGCCTCTCCTTATTCATTCTATAGGGCAGGGCTGCGGACCAACAATCCAGAAAAAGGGATGAAAAGCTCCTTTGTCAAGTCAAAGCATAAGTTCTAGCATTTTCTCTCTGGCATCTTTTTATGCTTATGCAATGCAGCCGAGAAAGTCCCATGACATCCAAGTTTGATTTTCGAAATGAAAGATTGAGCAGTTGCTGAAGATGGAGCCGAATTCTTCATTGATCCACAAGATCTGGATTCCATACTGAGGGTGCACCTTGAACCCTTAGAATTCAATCACTATAATGAGGAGGACGACAGACCCACTCACGACAATAAGGAGAAGCAGTGGTTCGAATCAGTGGCTTGTAGACTTGCTTTGCTGCGAAAAGCTAAGGCATATCTCGTTGAATCTGTCTTTTTCGCCACATCGCTGACCACACTAGGTGCTACCGTGGTAGCAGGCAAATTCGTAGGTTCGATTCCTGCTGGATGTTTTTATAGGATCGGGAAGAAGTTCTATGTTTCAATATAATATTCAGACTTGGAAGCAAGATCTTCACCCGGCTTAACCACTAAGAACCCCACCCTCTCTAGACAAACGATTTGATTCAAGCCACTCCACCACTGGTACAATAGCACCCGGCCGGCGCGAACACAGTGGTCTCTGACCAGGACCAGGAACCAATTCGACGGCCGTTCAGAGGCCGCAGCGGGACTACCATAGGAAAGCCCGCCTCCGAGAGAACCAGAATCGCGCCTTCCCGAACGCCTTCGAGTTATTGGCTCTGGAAACCCCAGCGGTTGTTCGGCTGCGTACTCCGGTCCAAGGAAAGAAAAGGACCGCCTTTGGAAAAAAAAAAAAAAGGAACTCGCTAGGCCTAATAATGCCGGAAAGAGAAAAATACAAATAAGAAAGAATGCTCAAATCTTAACTTATCACTTCTCTAATGGCAATTGTCATTTCTCGAGCTTGATCAATTATAGTTAATTATGGGTCAATCATCTCTCCAAAAGATATTAGCTACAAGAGCTTTAGAATCAAGCTGGAGGCTCAATAAAAGAGTGTCCCACTTGCTTGTTTGTGATTAAATTTATTAACAACACTTTGACTAACAACACTTTGACTATCCCTAGCTTCCACCTTAGATTTCATGGATTGATTTATAACATTAAAACAATTTTTCTTTGAATAGCCCAAAATATTGGTCCCACCGCCTTCTTTTACCAAGTAAGAATAGGTTGTTGGTGGCTTATTCCAACATTAGCCATGTTTTCAATTACTAGCCTTTCAATTTTAGCTATTGAAAGTGTCAATCTTAGCAAATATTATTTTTCAGTGAAGTCATCTCAAGATTATGCTCTTTAACAAATCTATCCCTCTTGAAAGGACCGTTAGAAATTGACGCTTAAATATTATCATTGCAGGACGCTAGCGTCTGGTCATAAATTTTCAAATTTATTTTAAAAAATTTGATTTGGGTAAAGTTTAATTTGAAGATAAAAATATGTTTGGACATCAATTTCCAAAATATATTTTTAAATTTACTTTGGAAAAACATGAAACAAAACTTATACCCACAAATTCTAAAACTATCACAAATATCCAACAATATCATTATCAATAACATTCATTATATCCGCACACCATAGTCTTGAACATAAATAAATTTGGTAAAAAACTATCAATTTTATAATGAACTACATGATACGCTATCACGTGACCGAGAAAGCGAAGCAACATTATTACAAAATAATAAATGGTGGGTTCTTTTATAAAATATAAAAGTTTGGGGCAATTTTTAAAAATCAAATACTGATATTTTGGCCCAAAACCAGCTATTGGTCTTGGGATTTGAGATTTGAGACTTGAAATTTTGTTAAAATATAAGAAAAATTTATAATCAAACATGTGTTTGCCAAATAAAATTCAAATTTATTTTCATAAAACCTATAACCAAACGGGTCCTTAGATCGCGAGTTTATTTGACTACAGGATGCCTTACTGGATTTCCTTTCTTTCATCTTTCTCCCACGTTTTTTCTCGAATAACTATACCACCTTGAAAATAGTATTATTTATCTTTTGTTAGACTGAAATCTTTGGAGTGCGCATATTCACAATATAAGTTATAAGCTTCTTCTTGATTCTTAACAGTTTGATCTTTCATCTTCTCTATTCTAATTCAATTATGGTATTTTCTGAAACTTTTTCTTCTATGATTTTTTCATCTTCTTCAATTTTAATATCTTCAAGAAATACTTCTTCATGACGCTCTTTGTCTTCTTAAAAGTTAATAGCCCGATATTTCAAAAGAAGAATCTTTAAGTATTTATAAAATATTTAACCACCTAAAAGAAAAATATATGTTCAATCGCATAAACAAAATCCACCAAAATTCATGCATTAAAATAAAAGAAGTTGAAGTTATGCATTTTAAGAATGACCTTGAATTTAGTTCACTCACCATGCATATAGAGGCGAATTCAGGAATTAAATTTTATGGGTTCAACTTTTAAATTTTTTAACATTGAACTCATTACATTTTTAAAGTTATGAGGTCATATTATTTTTATAATTTTAATAAATTTTTATATATAATTTTTTATTATCAAAAGTTACGCATTCAATTGAACCGACAGTTGTATACTACATTCGTCCCTGCATTCACATGTACCTATCACTGCTAGAATACAAAGTTTGGAGATCAAAAGAAGCATTCTTCAGCAATATATTATACCAGAAATCTATATGAAGTTAACTAATATGCTATATGCCGAGTCCTTTATGATTATAGTTCTTTGTTTGAACTCCTACCACTTCGTATTCAGAATTACCTTTTCAATCTTCAATGGAGAAATAAAAGAACAGGACTCACAAGATGCAACAAGAAGATGACTGACACGGGAACCAACACATAGATGACAACCCTAAAAAATTTTAACGTTAGTTCTTAGGACAGTACTACCTTTTTAAAAAAATTATTTATGTATACGGTCGAACTCAGGCCTATCCGATTTTACTGTCTGATTGAGGCAAGGGAGTTTCCTCCAGGGTAGCCTCGTAATGAGTCAGACTCGAGCTCGAAGATGAGACATCAAGCCTAGAAATCGAAGTGTCTGTTGAGATCCAGGCTTTGCTTACATACTGGATTGATTTAATTTATTGTCTAATTCATCTGTTTAATTCTTTGTTATCAATTGGTATTGGATTAGATCACATATCCTTAAAACCACAATACAAGTTTAATTGTTATCCGAATTTGAGGGTAAACAGTTTGGTGCCCACCGTGGGGCTAAGGATAATAGTGATTGTTCAGTGTTGATTCTGATAATACACACTATTTTACGCTTGTTTCTTGTCAAGTATCTTTGCTTTCAGGTCAAAACATGTCAAACTCACAAAATGCACCTACACAGAATGATGATGGCCTCGGATTTTACGGAAAAAATGATAATGTGATTGCTCCAGGAGTCGAGGTGCCACATGATAATCTCGGAGGAGCATCGATTTCCAATCCAGTCGATGTTAGTTCGCACGTTGCTTTAAATACGGACCTAGGCACAGACCTCGAAGGGAGTGTACATAGAGAAGGCCGATCTGGTGGCCAAGGTACACAGGGCAGAGGAGACGGATGGGTCAGTCTCCAAGTGATATTCGAGATGTTTCAGGATCAGAAAGTCGTTATTGCTCAGTTATAAAATCAACATAGAGCTCCGAATGGGGTCGAGCCGGAAATCACTCGTCGTACCGAGCCAATACCGGAAAGGTCGAATGGTAACGAATCGGGGACTGATCCTGCGATAATTAAATTGCTCGAGGACTCACCAAAATAATACATTTAGGAGAGAAAAAAATCGAAGCTAATGATAAAAAAGTGGAAACATACAACTCTCGAGTTGATCAGATATCAGGAACACCGCCAATCTTGAAAGAAATGGGTTCAAAGAAGTTTGTACAAAAGTCGTTTCCTCCGAGTGCGGCTCCAAAACCCATCCCAAAAAAGTTTCATATTCCAGACATACCTAAATATAATGGGACCACCGATCCCAAGGAGCATGTCACCTCCTACGCATGCGCCATGAAGGGTAACGATTTGGAAGATGATGAGATTGAATATGTGTTATTGAAAAAGTTCAGAGAGACCCTGTCGAAGGGAGTAATGATTTGGTACGACAACCTAACGCCGAATTCCATCGACTCATTTGCCATGTTAGCAGATTCTTTCGTAAAGGCGCACGCCAGGGCCATAAAGGTTGTGACAAGGAAATCGGACCTTTTCAAGGTAAGACAGAAGGATAATGAAATGATGAGGGAGTTTGTATCATTATTTCAAATAGAACGCATGGAGTTGCCACCGGTTACAGATGATTGGGTTGTTCAAGCTTTCACTTAGGGGTTGAATGAACGGAGTTCGATAGCATCACGCCAGTTGAAACAAAATTTGATCGTGTATCCCGCTGTAACTTGGGCAGATGTACACAATCGGTATCAATCGAAGATCAGAGTCGAAGACGAATAACTCGGAGCTCCCTCTGGTTCGGTTCATCCAAACAGGTCAGCAGTTAAAAATCAAACGGACATCGACAGGGAACCAAGGTAGAACAAAGATCGATATCAACTATACACCGCAGATCGAATGAACAGTGGTCCAGGACGCAATCCCGCCCGGAACGATTGAAGAAGTGATCGAGGACAGAATTATCGGGGACTTATGAGCAAAAGTGGTTTCAACAAATATGTCGATCCCACAGAGGCACTCCGATTATCGGAATATAATTTAAGCATCGATGCATCAGGCATTGTATCGGTAATCGAAAGGATCAAAGATACTAGGTGGCCCAGACCCATACAGACCGATCCTTCCCAAAGAAACCCCAATTTGATATGTAAATACCATGGCACGCGTGGTCACAAGACTGAGGATTGCAGGCAATTAAGGGAGGAGGTATCTCGTCTATTCAACGAGGGCCATCTTCAAGAGTTCCTCAGTGATCGAGCTAAGAATCATTTCAGATAAAGGTATGCCAATAGGAAAAATGAACAGGAAGAGTCGCAGCACGTCATTCATATGATCATCGGTGGTGTCGACATTCCGCAGGGACCCATGTTCAAACGCACTAAGATATCAAACACAAGGTTAAAATGAACCCGAGATTATGTGCTAGAAGGCACCGTATATTTTAACGAAGCAGAGGGAATTTCTTAGCCCTACAACGACGTTCTGGCAATTTCTATCTTATTAAATAAAGTTCAAGTTAAGGGTGTTTTAGTGGATCTAGGTAGCTCGGAAAATATCATCCGATCAAGGGTCGTGGAGCAGCTCGTCCTACAAGACCAAATCGTGCCCGTAGCTCGGGTATTAAATGGCTTCAATATGTCCAGTGAGACAACTAAAGGAGAGATTATCCTACCGGTGAACGTGGTTAGAACCATTCAAGATACCAAGTTCCACGTAATCGAGGGTGGCATGAGGTATAATGCCCTACTCAGAAGGCCTTGGATCCACGACATAAGGGCATTCCCTTCGACTCTCCACCAGATGATGAAATTCCCGACGTCGGCCGATGTAAAAATAGTGTACGGGGAGAAACATGCTGCAAAAGAAATATTTGCGGTCGATGAGGTAATACCTATATCGGCACTATCAATATTGGAAGGCTCGAGCATCAAAGATAAATAGGAATCCAAATAGCAATCACCACTGCCAGCCTCGACCGAATCAGAGAAGCAGGAAATGGAAGAAGAAGAAGAAGAAGATATTTTGACTCCTTGAACTTTTGTAGTTCCCGAAGATTCCGACGCTACAAAATCGACGGCCAAAGAGCTAGAATAGGTTATATTGGTCGAGTACCTGCCCCAACAAAAGGTATACTTGGGGATGGGGTTAACCCCCAAACTCAGGAAAAAGCTTATTTAATTTCTTATAGATAACATAGATTATTTTGCTTGTTCCACTTAGACATGACAGGGATCCCAATGGATGTAACAACACATCGACTTAGACTGGACCCAAAGTTCAGACCGGTGAAACAAAAGAGAAGGCCCCGGTCCTAGAGGACCATTTGACACATTTGCAGGAAACATTCAAGATACTAACAAAATACAACATGAAGCTCAACCCCGAGAAATGTGCTTTCGGGGTCGGTTCGGTCAAGTTCCTTGGCTTCATGGTATTGAATTGGGGAATCGAGATCAACCCTGATAAAATCAAGATTATCGAAGACATCACCATCGTGGACAGCACTAAAGTCGTGCAAAGGTTGATAGTGCGGATAACTTCTTTAGGCCAATTCGTATCGAGGTCGTTGGATTGGAGCCACAGATTCTTCTCTTTACTCAAAAAGAAGAACGATTTCACCTAGAACCTGGAATGTCAACAGGCGTTAGAGGTATTAAAACGATACCTCTTGAGCCCACCATTGCTTCACACTCCAAAGGAAGATGAGAAACTCTACTTGTACTTAGCAGTTTCTGGGATTGCGGTAAGTGGTGTCCTGGTTCGATAAGAACAAGGTATGCAATTTCATGTTTGTACACGGCTAAAATCGGAGAGCCCAATTTTATGGCAACTTCGGCAAACGTAAAGGTTCGAAGGCCCGAGCTCGGCATCGAAGGAAACATCGAGGGTTCTCAACCCCGAGGAAACATAAATCAAGGGTCAATATGAAAAGGGGGAGACTCCCAAAAGATGCGTGGTTAAAGCTGACAAAGTGCACAAAATAGTACAGGCCCGTACCGTGGCATAAAATGATTGTACCCGTCATATCTCCTTGCATTAATTACACATGTACCAAGTTGGGATTCCCCCTCATATATAAAGGAGAACCTTGTCATTTTGTATGATATATGATATTCAATATACAAAAATAAGAACATCCTCTGCTCTCTAACAAGAACATTCTCTTCAACTGTCTCATTAAAATTATTGCTTCTCATTTATTGTGTTCTTGAGTTATTCTCCATTTATTGCTTATTATTGATCATAAATAGGCCAACCTTAAGTCCTTAAATATTGTTATACTATCGTCGACTGTCCTTTGCCAAGCCCCTCGAGCTCGACCTCGAGGCCTGCCCGACCACCCTCGAGACTGGCCTCTTTGGAGCCTGGTTTGCTTAACATAGTTCTTTTCGCACTGATTTCATTTTTCTCGCTTCATACGCAGCATCTATTGCTTAAACAACCAGTATTAAAATAGATCACATATTTTTAGAACCACATAATCAAATATAATTGTAATTACCATTTTTAAGGTAAATAGTTTGGCGCTCACCGTGGGGCTAAAAATAATAGTAATCATTTTAGTGCTGGTTTTCTAAAAACACAATTTATTCTTCACACTTTTTCTTGTCTAAGAATCCTCAATTTTAGGTCAGAAAATGTCTAATTCAGTAAACGCACGTGAAAACAATGATCCTGAGGAACGCGGACCACAAGAACCCATGCTCAAACGGGCCAAAGTACCCACCGCCACGAAAGAGGGAACTCAAAATTGTATACCTAAAAGAACTATTATGTTTAGAGAGGAAGACATCGAAGCATTATCCCGAACACATAGCGATGCATTGGTAATTTCTTTTCTCTTAGATAACGTTCAAATTAAGCGTGTGCTTGTGGATCCAGGTAGCTCGACCAATATAATCAGATTCGGGATAGTGGAGCGGCTCAAGCTACTTGACCAAATCGTACCCAATTCTAATGCCCTCAGAGGGTTTAACATGGAGAGCGAAACGATGAAGGGGGAGATCGTCCTCCCAATTGATGTGTCCAATACAGTTCCAAATACTAGGTTGCATATGATCGAAGGAGACACGAGATAAAACGCCCTGCTGGGAAGGCCATGGATACATAGCATTAGGGAAATTCCGTCGACTCTCTACCAGATGTTGAAATTCCTAAGAGCAGATGGCATAAAAACAGTGTATGGGGAGCGACACTCTGCAAAAGAAATGTTCGCAGTGCACGACGTGGTGCCTAAGCCCATATATTCTACCTCCAATGGGTCAGAATATAGGCTGGTTCCTGAAGACGACGAGGAAGAATTTCTCACTCCTCAAACTTTCATTGACCCCGAAGAGTCGGACGCAGCAAGATCAGCGGTCGAAGAAGTGAAACAAACCGTTATGGTGAAACAGCTACCAGATCGAAAGGTATACTTGGGAACAGGACTAACCCTCGAACTCAGGAAAAAACTCATTCAATTTCTTATTGACAACATTGATTTCTTTGCTTGGTCTCGCTTAGATATGACATAGGTCTCCCCATAAATAAACACACATCGACTGAGTGTCGACCCCAGGTTCAAATCGGTGAAGCAAAAAAGGAGGCCTCGATCCGAGGTAAAGCATGCGTTCGTCAAAGACGAGGTAACAAAACTCCTCAAAATAGGGTCCATCAAGGAAGTAAAGTATCCCGAGTGGTTGGCTAATGTTGTAGTGGTCCCCAAGAAAGGGAATAAGTTAAGAATGTGCATAGATTATAAGGACTTAAATAAATCATTCCCTAAGGACTCATTCCCAATGCCCAATATCAATCGATTGATTGATAACACGGCCGGCCACAAGACTTTCACCTTTCTCGACGCCTACTCCGGGTATAATCAGATTTAGATGAACCCCGAGGATAGGGAGAAAACTTCGTTCAATTGCGAATTATGGCACGTACTGCTACAATGTAAGCCTTTCGGACTAAAAAACGCAGGGGCCACATACCAATGCTGAGTTTATAAAATGTTCGATCATCAAATAGGCAGATCTATGGAAGTTTACATTGACGACATTCTAGTTAAGTCCCTGCGCGCAGAGGACCATTTGACTCATTTGCAGGAAACTTTTGACATCCTCATAAGCTACAACATGAAGCTCAACCCCGAGAAATGCGCCTTTGGCGTAGGATCGGGCAAATTCTTAGGCTTCATGGTATCAAACAGGGGGATTGAAATCAACCCCGACAAAATCAAGGCCATCGAAGAAATTACGGTGCTGAACAACGTAAAGGCAGTACAGCGGTTGACCGGGCGGATAGCAGCGTTAGGCCGATTTATCTCGAGAACATCAGATTGGAGCCATCACTTCTTCTCCCTGCTTAAAAATAAAAAAAAATTTGAGTGGACCTCGGAGTAGCAACACGCCTTGGAAGGTTTAAAACGGTATCTCTCAAGCCCACCTTTGCTCCACACACCGAAGGAGGACGAAACGCTATATCTATATTTGGAAGTGTCCGAGATAGTGGTAAGTGGTGTTTTGGTTAGAGATTAGCAAGGTACACAATTCCATGTCTACTATGTGAGTCGAACCCTGGAAGATGCTAAAACCAGGTATCCACACTTAGAAAAATTAGCTCTTGCATTAATAAGTGTGTCTCGAAAATTGAAACCTTATTTTCAAAGCCACCATATATGTGTTTTAACAACATATCCTCTTTGCAATATATTGCATAAACTTGACTTGTCGGGCCGGCTCGCCAAATGGGCCATCGAACTTGGGGGGTACGATATTGAATATCAGCCCCGAACGGCTATCAAGTCCCAAATTCTGGATGACTTCGTGGCCGATTTTGCGCCCTCCGTAGAAAAAGAGCTTCTGCTAAAAATGGCCGCATCATCGGGGGTATGGACTTTATTCACCGATGGTGCCTCAAATATGAGGGAATCCGAGCTCGGCATCGTTCTGAAGCCACCTGCGAGTGGCGTGATTAGACAATCTATAAGAACTGCAAAGCTGACTAACAACGAAGCTGAATATGAGGCTATGATTGCAGGTCTCAAGCTAGCCAAAGGCCTGGGAGCGGAATCCGTCGAAGCCAAATGTGATTCCCTTCTTGTAGTAAACCAGGAAAATGGGAGTTTCGAGGTACGAGAGGATAGGATGCAACGGTACCTAGACAAACTTCAAACCACTTTGCGTCGTTTCAAAGAGTGGACTCTGGTCCATGTGCCTTGGCAGCAGAACCGTGAGGCCGATGCACTTGTAAACCTAGGGTCCTCCGTCGAGGAAGATGATGTACTCCCCGGGGTTGTTGTTCAGATATCCAAATCAGTGATCAAAGTAGGCCATGCCGAAATCAATTCCACCAGCCTGACATGGGATTAGAGAAACAAATACATCGATTATTTGGTAAGTGGGAAACTGCCCAGAGATCCAAAAGAATCAAGGGCCCTTCAGACCAGAGTAGCCCGATTTTCACTCAACGAGAGCGGAGCTCTATACAGAAGAACCTTCGATGGTCCCCTGGCAGTATTCTTGGGACCAGAGGACACTGATTACGGTGCTCCGAGAAATCCACGAGGGCACCTGCGAAAATCACACCAGTGTCGATTCTTTAATTCGAAAGGTTACTACTGGGACAACATGGAAAGGGACATCAAATAATTCGTCCGAAAATGAGGCAAGTGTCAGAGATTCGCACCCATAATCCACCAACTCGGTGAATAGCTACATTCAGTTTTATCGCCATGGCCTTTCATGAAATAGGGAATGGACATAGTTGGCCCCCTACCGACGGCACCGGATAAAGCTAGATTTATTCTGTTTATGACTGACTATTTCTCAAAATGGGTGGAATCACAGGCCTATGAAAAGATAAGAGAGAAAGAAGTCATCGACTTCATATGGGATCACATCATATGCCGATTTGGGATCCCCTCCAAGATAGCGTGTGATAACAGGAAGCAGTTCATTGGAAGCAAAATAACAAAGTTTCTCGAGGATCACAAAATCAAAAGAATATTATCGACGCCCTACCACCCGTGTGCAAACGGCCAAGATGAAACCACAAATAAGACCATCATTCGGAACTTGAAAAAGAAGCTAAAATGCGAAGGGAAAATGGAGAGAAACGCTGCCTGAAGTACTATGGGCATACCGGACTACCTCTAAATCAAGCACTGGAGAGACACCATTCTCTTTGGTATATGGGTCCGAGGCTTTAATACCGGTCGAGGTTGGGGAGCCGAGTGCCAGATTCTGACATGCCACCGAAGACTTAAACAATGAGGCCATGACCACGGCCCTCGAACTATTAGACGAGAAGCGAGAAGCTTCACTGGTCCGGATGGCCGCACAAAAACAAAGAATCGAAAGATACTACAACCGAAGAGCAAACCTCCGATATTTCAAAACCGGGGACTTAGTCCTAAGGAAAGTCACCCAAAGCACTCGAAATCCTAAAGAAGTTAAGCTAGGACTGAGCTGGGAAGGACCGTACCGCATCCTCTAAATAATCGGCAAAGGATCCTACAAGTTAGGCACCATAGAAGGCGAGCAACTACCAAACCATTAGAACATATCAATGCTCAAGCGCTATTATTGCTAAGATACGATCCTCCCTATCTTTACTTCAAACTTATGCACTAACCAAATGCGCAGGTATGCCACTAAAAGGAATCAAAACATCCCCCAGCTGGAAGGCCTTAGGTTTTAAAACATGCGCTGCGCTCTTTTCCCTCACGTCAGATTTTATCCAAGATGGGTTCTACTGGCATTTTTAACGAGGCAACATCCATATTCTACCTAAGGATAACCCATCAAGTATCCAAGGCTTCTCTCCGATCAACCTGGAATATTGAGGGTCATCCCCCCGGGAGATCACCGAAATATGCCAAAGAGGGTCTCGACAGGAGAATGATGTATCAGACCAAATGGTCGAATGAACTGTGTCCGTGTAGAATAATCAAACCCTCGATGGAAAGAACATGTATACATGTACCAAGTAATTAGATAAGTACCTTCTATCATCAAATCATTTTACACATAAAAGAATTTTACCATTTTTACAAAATACAACCCCAGGGCCAAAAATTTAGCAATCACGCAGGAACTGTCGTCTACAGCCGCTCTACCGAGTCACTAAAACTCGAAACTGTAAGACTTCAGGGCAGGTAACTCCAAGCTCATAAGTCCTCCTTGAGGCAACATCAATTTCGACTCGGGGACTGCCTCGACAATCGGTTCATCAAGTTATATAACCCGAAATCGTAACACCTCAGGGCAGGAAAATTCTAACTCATAAGCCCTCCTCGAGGCAAGATACAAATTTGTAAGACCTTAAAACAGGCATAAACCCCATATCAAAGTCAAGGCTGTATATCGAACTTGTAATACCCAAAAGGCATACCCTCGATATAGACTCCATGACTATCTCACTCGGGGACTAAAAGGCTACGGCCAAATGCAAATGACCACCGTCATAAGGCTCCGGCCAAACTAACGCAACTCGGAGACGTCCGAGTATTGCCATAAAATCACAGGCCTTCACTTACTTCAAAAATAAACCTCAAAAAGAACCGGTTAAAGGTTGTGCCAACCTAAAGCATAAGAGCCCAAGTCGCCCGCTGCATTAAAGGTTGTACCAACCTAAAGCGTAAGAGACCAAGTCGCCAGCTAGTCGTATCGACCTTACGCGTAAGAGCCTGAGTCGCCAGCTATGGGTCATACCGACACAAAGCACCTCAGAGCCAATTTGAAAACCTGAGGGCCATTGAGCTCAAGTCAAAACCCGACTCGAAGAATAAGCCCGATATGGTTAACTAAAGCGCCTCATGGCTAAAAAAGCGTAAAAGCCCGAGTCTCCCGCTACACAAAAAATCATATAGACCTTACGCGTAAGAGACCGAGCTGCCAGCTACAGGTTATACTAACAACACATAAGCCTCAGGGCCAATTTTAAAACCTGAGGGCCGTTGAGCTCTAGTCGAAACCCGACTCGGAGACTAATCCCAATATGGTTAAATAAAGCGCCTCAGGGCCAAAAAAGCGTAAGAGCCTTAGTCGCTGCTACACCAAAAATCGTATAGACCTTACGCGTAAGAGCCCGGGCTGCCAGCTACAGGTTATACCGACAAAACATAAGCCTCAGGGCCAATTTGAAAACTTGAGGGTCGTTGAGCTCGATTCAAAACCCAACTCGGAGACTAAGCTCGATATGGTTAACTAAAGTGCCTCAGAGCCAAAAAAACCGTAAGAGCCTGAGTCGCCAGCTGCGGGTTACACCAACACAAAGCACCCGGGGCCAATTTATAACCCCAAGGGTTTCATCTCAAAGTCCAATTCGCTGGACCAACTACCAACAGGCAAATCAGATCAAAGAACATTTTCATATACATATATATATATATATATATATGTGTGTGTGTGTGTGTGTGTGTGTGTATTACAAATACATATTTACAACGCTCCCACAGGAGTCCTATGCAAACAACAAAGTAGAAAATCGATTCTATTCTCGGGACCAACTCCCACGGCGGCCTTCAAGTATCGGCATCACCTCAAGAGAGGAAGAATCGGGCATCGGTCTCGTGCGCCTCATCCTGCTTTATCTCTTCCGAGAGGTCAAAGCCCTTAGCATGTATCTCATCGAGGGTCTCCCTCCGGGACTTGCATCAGGCATACTCATTTCCCCTCATCTCTCTATTTAAAGCCCTTCTCAGCTCAGCCCATGCATCGACATCGTCCTACAAGTAAACGACCACCTTCTTATCGGCCTTCGCTCGAACTACCTCATCTTCGGCCCGAGCGTCCACAATCTCTGCCTTCATATTTAGCAAATCATCCTCGAGCTTGGCAATCCTGCTCGATTAACTGAGATATCTTCCCGGGTATTGCGAAGTTGTATCTTGAGGGCATCAGCCTTAGCTAAAGCATTCCTTTGAGCCGCGATATGTGTGCCTACCTGTGCTTTCAACACTTGACATTCGGACCTAACTTGCCCGACCTCGCCTCAAAGGCGCTCCAATGCTTCAGTCTTTTCCTGCAACTAAAGTACCAAAGCATTAGCTCCCAAAAGCAAGAAAGGAGGCACATACACCCTTAGGGTAAATATTACCTGGCGCTCGAGCTTGCCTTTATAGATACGGATCCGATGCGTTTCCACTCAAAGATGTATCAACTCTTTTGTCTTCTCATTACAAAGAAGCTTGAGAGATCTTTTATTACCCAAAGCTTCCCGCAATCGTGCCTTATAGCGAAGCAGCTCGGCCTTGAGTCCGTCAAAAACCTACGAGAAAGAAACTTCAGGTTCAAAGAATGAAGTTTTATAACTAACACACCAACAAAGCCGATCGGAACTCACCTCGGAGTAGAGCCGCTGAGCCTCCTCAAAAGTTGAATGCGCATCTACTGGCTCGGCCCCATCGGCCTCGGACAAAACACTGTCAATGGGGGTATTCTCACTTGAAACCTCAATCAGTTTGGGCGGCCCCTGGTCGCAAGCATCCCTCGAGGTACCTTCGGGGGCATAAGCGGTCGACGGTGGAGGACTTTTGTTGTTCCTATCTCGGGAGGGCCCCCGGACCGAGCTGTGGACATAGAATCATCCTCACAAGGGGATCCGACGTCCGCAATATGGCCAACATATATGGAGCTCTCCTCAGCAACGGTGTCTCCTTTATGCCTCCGAGAAGGCCCCACCTCATCAAGGATATCTTCACCCATAGAGGACCTTTTTCGAATGTTATTCTCCCTCGGGCCTTCATTCTCCTCGAAGGGGCACGACCTCATTCCGGAAAACCCACCAACACCTGTGACATTAGAGTCAATACACAGGAAAGGAAACATTCGTCAGAAAAGATACCACATGATTCATACCATGTTGTTTGGTCTCCCATCTCCCCCTCGAGAGGTCACGCCACTTGCGCTCGTCATATGTCGAAGAAGATGCCAACTTCCAAGTGCAGTCCACAAGATCAGGGACCTCCCCGGGCATCCACGGACCATTGAAAAAGAGAAAAAGAAACACCTTTTTGAATTAATAAGAACAAAAGACGCTAAGGCGCAACATGATGCTTACGTTTGAAGTTCCATTTCTTGGGAAATGGAAAGAACTCCGCTGGAATGATGTCGATAGTCCTCACCTGATAAACCAACTCATCCATCCCCCATTGTGGTCCTCATTATTGCTGGCTATCAAAGGTCTCATGGACCGACGTCGCACTGAAATCATGCCTCGACAATGCTAAGGCCGGTATAACCTAATGAGGTGGCTAAGGGTAAATTCAAGCTCTGCCCTTTCATTAAAATACCTCATCATTAGCACTATCCTCCAAAAGGACGGATGAATCTGCGCCAAGGTGACTCGGTACTTTTTACAGAACTCGAGCACAAGTCGGTCGAGGGGGCCCAATGTAAATGGGTATGTGTACACGGTCAAGAATCCCTCTACGAAGGTCATGATGCTTTCATCTCGAGAGGGTATCTGCAGCACCACATTTTCCCCCCAGCCGCAGTCTCTCCTCACGGCCTCGAGGTGATCTTCCTCGACCGATCGAACGAACCTCGAGGCGTGTTCTCGATGACCGAGGCATCGTAAGGTTTATCTACTGCAAATTCCTTTTTTATAGCAAAACAATATGAGGTCAGCTCGCCAGATGCCGACGGTATGCCACCGACAAGACTAGGGGAAGTGGAAGAATTTCCCTTCTCTTGATGAACGGACTCGGGAATAGCAGCCATAGTCACTCAAAGCAGAGGTAATAAGGAAGGAGCAAAACTCGTTTCGTAAAATTGGGAAAAGGAATGAGAAAGATTAAAGAAAAGATGAGGGTTCTTCACAAGAATGAAAGAGTTAGAATGAAGGAGAAGCATGAACATTTATAGAAGGAAAAGAGGCCAACCAACTGCCTTAAAGGCATTCAATTTCAGACAGGTCGTCATGACACTTGGGGAAGTGTACCGGTGGGTCCATCTCGGTAACTTCACGGTCACATCGCATGAATAAATACCATTGTAGGAGGTTCGAGGAATCAAATCTAGGTGATCGACCTAACCTCGAGAAGGTGCCCGATCTCGAGGAATCTTACTGCTACAAGTACGAGTGCCGAGGAAGCAAAATACCAAAGCATAAAAGTCATGTTGAGGGGAAAAAGTCACGGAACTAAACTTATGCAAAGTATGATGTAAAGTGTTCTATTTCCAAAAATATAGTTACAAGGTGTTATTTACAAAAATCCCCCTGAAGGATCCCACAAAAGAAAGGAAAAACAACTATTCTACGTCTCCACCACTGTCCGAGCCACTTTGAGAGCTCTCGTCCGATGAACTCGGCACCGCCAACTCCTCCTCCAGGGCCCGGCCTCTTCAATCTCGGCCGAGAGATCGACACCCCTGGAGCTCACTTCCTCGAGGTTTTGCCTCTTGGCTTGTGCGCGAGCATAGGCAACCGCCTGAGTCAGCTTCAGCTCAGCCTTCTCTTATATCTCCCTTGCCCGGGTGTTTGCAGCAGCAACAACCCTCTTGTAGGAGGAGACATATTTGCTGGCCTCGGCCTTGGCCGCAGATAGTGCAGCAGCCTCCTCCTGAGCACCTTAGAGAAGATCTTGGGCCGAGGATAGCTTCCCCTGAAGCACCTCTCTCTCCGAGGCCACAACATCATTCAATCGAGCTAGTTCCTCAACTTCAGCATCCTTGGCCGCAACCTCTCCCCGAAGCTGCTCCACCAAGGCATTTTTCTGCATAATCTGAGAAGCATAAAGTAAGTCAACCAACACCCAAAGCATCACAGCTAAAAGGTAAGAATATGGACGCTAGCATACGTGCTCGGAGAAATCATATCTCTCCCGAAGCACTCTCTCCAAGCTCTCCCGAAGGTTGACCAGTTCCTCCTCCTTTAGAGCGCACAAAGCCTCGAGCTCGACCGAACCTGCCATAAGCTTCTCAAGCTCCCCTCCATGATGAACCAACTCATCTTGCAACTTGGAGAAAGCCTGGTCATATAGTCTCTTGACCTGCACCACAGATAAGGGAAATCAAATATATATATATATATATATATATATATATATATATATACATAATAACGATAATAAAAGATCAGAAAGTGGGTATGTTGTTCTCTAATGTCACCTGCTTTTGGAGCCTCTCAGCTTCCTCGAGGGCAACTGGGGCATCAACATCGGTCTCCTCATCTACACCCTCGAAGTAGTCCCCGAATGCATCCTCCTCTCCAAGAGAGGTCTCTGGACCCGGGAAACCCCTAACTTGAGCATCTCGTATCTCCCCTTGAGAGAATGACGGGCCCGAATAAAATCCACAACGATGTCGGCCTCCATCGAGTTTTCTTCCCTATCTCGGATAGCTCCAGTAGCAAGCCCTCCGAGTTCCTCACCTCGGACTGTGCCATGTCCGATGAGCATCTCGGGGACTGTGACCAAACCCTCCTCGAGGGTCTCCTCTACGCACATCGGGTCTGCATCGACCGCCCTTAGCTCAACAGGCGAGTGCCGAGGGACTCTCGAAGCATCAGCACTTCGTCGTGCCCTTTGTACCAAAAGGTAGGCATCATTAATTTATTCTTCGGCCCACAGACTCTTAGCGGCCGCCAAATATATGACCGTGGCCTCAGTTTTAGGCTTCCGAGCGTTTGCCCTTTTTGATTTTGGAGACCATTCTGAGGCCTCTTTCTTCCTTTTCTTATCTTTTACGGCCTTCGGGGCCTCTTTCTCACCAGGTGGAGGCAGTCTCATCAGTACTCCTTCACCAAGGCCTACACAAGTATATTATATCAAAAGCGTCGTTAGCAAAAATTCTCACAAACCATATGAAAACAGTAATGACGGGAGCATACCGTGATTCTTGGCCTGCCATTGTGTTTGGGCCAGCTCACGCCATACACGCTTGTTGTATGGGAAATAAGAGTCAAATATTTGATCCACCCCGAAAGGTTCTGAACTGCATCAAGAAACAAAACAGTGGCTGCACAATTAAAATAAAGTCAATCGAAAGAGAAGGAGACAAAAATCACGCTCGAGTCGAAGGTACTTACATTTCATGTTCCACTCCCCTGGGAATGGCATTATGTCGGGGATGATATCGGAGGTTTTGATTCTGATAAACCGGCTCATCCACCCTCGGTCCCTATCCTCATCGATGCAGGCAAGGAACGCCTTGGTGGATCGACGATGCAATTTAATAAGGCCCCCACGGAAAAGTCGAGGGCTGTATAATTTGATCAAATGGTCGAGGGTGAAGATCATTCCCTCGACCATGTTGGCAATATGACGAAACATGTAGACAATCCTCCAAAAAGAAGGATAGATCTGACCGAGTGTCACTCGGTATTGGCGGAAAAAATCAATAATCACCGGATCAACCGGTGGGGAAAAAGAATGAACGGGACCTAAGGTGAAGGGATATGTGTATACGCTAAGGAAGCAAGGCTTGTGCGTGACTATGCTTTCGTCGGCCGTGGGAATGTCTACTCGGGCTGCCTCTCCCGAGTGGTAGTCGAGTTTCACCCTCTCAACGTCCGATATTACGCTTATATATCGGAGCATGGGCTCACATCGGCTCGGTGTAGAAGGGGGTTTTTATATTGAAAAGTCAGAAATGGTGTCGAAAGGGACAGGAATGCATTGTTCAATTGTAGGAGGGGTTTTTGAATTTCCCTTAGATGGTCTTGATGTAGTAGTAGCCCCCTCCTTTTGTGGAACTTTTGGAGGTCTTTGCCATGGTGGCTATCGAGTTTTGTAGTAAGAAGATGGGAAAATGTGAGCAGGAAGAAGATAAGAAGAGAGAACACTTAGACGAAATCTGATGGTTTGAAGAAGAAGATGCGGATCTATGAAAGGAAAGTGATTTTGGTATTTATAAGGGTTCTTTTGATCAACTTGAAACGGGAAAATTGAACATGTGACGGTTCATGGGCCCCTCGAGAATTGTGTTGACAGCGCCCTCTGCACAGCTTTTCGCGTCACCTCATTTAATGCTCTGAAGGGGCTGATGCCATAATAGGAGTGTCGAAGGGGTGGAAGGTCAAAACCATTTCTTATCTCTTCATTTTAAGAAATGTGGGGACTATCTGTACACGGCTAAAATCAGAGAGCCCAATTTTACGGCCACTTCGATGAAGGCAAAGGTTCGAAGGCCCGAGCTCGGCATCGAGGGGCACGTCGAGGGTTCTCAACCTGGAGGCAGCATAAATCAAGGGTCGATATGAAAAGGCGAAAACTCCCAAAAGACGCGTGGTTAAAGCTAACAAAATGCGTAAGATAGTACAGGTCCGTACCGTGGCATTAAATGACTGTACTAGTCATATCTTCTTGCATTAATTACACATGTACCATGTTGGGATTCCCCTATATATAAAGGGGACCCTTATAATTTTGTATGATATATGATATTCAATATACAAAAACAAGAACATCCTCTGCTCTCTAACAAGAACATTCTCTTCAATTGTCTCATTAAAATTATTTTTTCTCATTTATTGTGTTCTTGAGTTATTCCTCATTTATTGCTTATTATTGATCATAAATAGGCCAACCTTAAGGCCTTTAATATTGTTATACTATCGTCGACTGTCCTTATCCAAGCCCTTAGAGCTCGACCTCGAGGCATGCCCGACCACCCTCGAGACTGGCCTCTTTGGAGCCTGGTTTGCTTAACTTAGTTCTTTTCGCACTGATCTCATTTTTCTCGCTTCATACTCAACATCTATTGCTTAAAAACCGGTATTAAAATAGATCACATATTTTTAGAACCACATAATCAAATATAATTGTAATTATCATTTTCAAGGTAAACAATGTTTATTATGTAAGTCGAACTCTTGGAGAAGCAGAAACTAGATATCCTCACTTAGAGAAATTGGCACTTGCACTGATAAGCACCTCTAGGAAGTTAAAACCATATTTCCAATGTCACCCCATATGTGTATTAACCATTTATCCGCTTCGTAATGTTTTGCACAAGCCCGAACTGTCGGGCCGATTGGCCAAATGGGTTGTCAAACTAAGTGGGTATGATATCCAGTATCAAGCCCGAAGGGCCATCAAGTCTCAAATTTTAGCAGAGTTCGTGGCCGATTTCACACCGACCCTCGTGCCCGAAGTTGAAAAGTAACACTTATCAAAATGGGGTACATCATCGGGGGTGTGGACCCATTTTACAGACGGCGCTTTAAATGTGAAGGGGTCCGGGCTAGGCATCATTTTAAAGCCACCCACAGGAAACACTATTAGACAATCCATCAAAACTTCTAAGTTTACTAACAATGAGGCCAAGTACGAGGCTATGATTGTAGGTCTAGAACTAGCTAAAAGCTTGGGAGCATAAGTCATTGAAGCCAAATGCGACTCTTTGCTGGTAGTAAACCAAGTAAGCAAAACCTTCGAGGTTCGAGAGGATAGAATGCAAAGGTATTTGGACACGCTGCAGGTAACTTTGCACCATTTTAAAAAATGGTACTTGAAGAACGTACTTCGAGAACAAAACAGTGAAGCTGATACGTTTGCAAATTTGGAGTCATCAGTCGAGGAGGACGAAATCAGCTCGGGGATTATCGTTCAACTCTCGAGATTCGTGATCGAAGAAGGTCACGGCGAGATAAACTCTATAATATTAACCTGGGATTGGAGGAATAAATATATTGAATACTTGAAAACGAAAAGATCCCATCGGACCCTAAAGAGTCGACGTCCCTACGAACCAAAGTTTCTCGATTCGCATTAGCTTAAGACAGAACATTATACAATAAGACATTTGACGGTCCATTAGCAGTATGTTTGGGACCAGGTGACACCGATTATGTTCTACGAGTGGTCTATGAAGGCACTTGTGGGAACCACTCTAGTGCTGAATTGCTGATTCACAAAATCATCAGAGCAGGATACTATTGGGATAGTATGGAAAAAGACACCAAGGAGTTCGTTCGAAAGTGTGATAAATGCCAAAGGTATGTACCGACGATCCACCAGCCCGGGGAACAACATCATTCGATCCTATCACCATAGCCATTCATGAAATGGGGCGGCCCTCTGCCATCGGCCCCAGGTAAAGCTGATTTCATTTTATTTATGACTGACTATTTCTCTAAATGGGTTGAAGCACAGGCTTTCGAGAAAGTCAGAGAGAAAGAAGTTATAGATTTCATCTGGGATTACGTCGTGTGCCAATTCGGGATACCCGCCGAGATAGTGTGCGACAATGGAAAATAATTTATCGGCAGCAGAGTAACGAAGTTCCTCGAAGATCATAAAATAAAAAGGATATTATCGACGTTGTATCATTTTAGTGGGAACGAACAGACTGAATCGACGAACAAGACCACCATTCAAAACCTAAAGAAAAGGTTGAACGCACTAAGGGGAAATGGAGAGAAATTATGCTCGAAGTCCTTTGGGCATATCGAACAACATCGAAGTCCAGTACGGGGGCAACCCCATTCTCCTTAGTATATGGATCTGAAGCCTTGATTCCAATTGAAGTCGGGGAACCCAGCACCATATTTCGACATACAACAAAAGAATCAAATCACGAGGCTATGAATAGGAGCCTCAAATTATTGGATGAAAAATGAGAAGCCGCACTCGTTCAAATGGATGCACAAAAACAAAGAATGGAGATATACTACAATGGAAGAACCAACTTCGGCACTTCAGAATCGGGGACTTAGTCCTAAATCACCACCAATACTCGAGATCATACTGAGGGATAACTCGACCAAAATTTAGGAAGGATCCTATCAAGTCCTTGATATCGTTGGAAAAGGATCTTATAATCTTTGCACGATGGACGACGAACAACAGCCAAATAATTAGAACATATCACTTTTCAAACGATATTATTGCTAAGGTATAAATCTCTCCCTTTTTCATTTATATTCGATACTAACTTATTGCAGGTGTTCAATCAAAGACATCGAGACCTCAGGTTTTAAAGCACGTGTTGCACTCTTTTTCCCTTACATCAAGACCTCAAGTTTTTTTTCCGGCGAGCTTTTTAACGAGGCAACAATTATATGTGCTCCATGGGGACAATTCAATAGTATCCGAGGTTTCTTTACAATCAACCTCAAATACTAGGGGGCACCACCCTTGGATGTTATGTTTTTAAGGGAGATGCTTCGTGTCATCAGGGTTTCGATAGGAAATCTTTGTAATGGGACAAACGGTCAATATGAACCGTGTCCATATAGATTAGTCGAGCCCCAATGGAAAAACATGTACGCATGTATAAATTATTCAGAAAAGCATTCTTTCCTTATCAGATATCTTGTCTCTCAAAGAAAATTTTCTACTATACAAGCTTCATGCTTATGATTTTTGTGAAAGATGGCTCAAGGGCCAAGTACAAATATACCTCGAACACTCGGGGACTGCCGTCGAGAATCAACATGTCCAGATTATCAAAACTCGAATCCATAAGACCTCAAAAAGGCACCCCTCGATTCATAGGCCAAGGACATCATTCTCAGGGAGCGTTGTGGGGAAATAATCCCAAGAAGCATACCCAAAGGCTACAGCCAAACTAACGCGGTTTGGAGACGTCCGAATCCTGCAATACAAACAGGCCTTCGAATTTATTGAAAATCGGTTAAACAAGACTACACTCAGGAAAATAATCAAAAGGGCTTTGATAAAATCAGCCCTCGAAAAACCTTAAGAAGTATCAAATTATCCTAACACAAACATGCTAAGGCACAAAAAGCAAAGGGATTTCGATCAACATCTAACCCTCAAAAAATCCAATGGGTAAAAAGTACGTGCTAAGGCATAAGAAATTTTTACTAAGTCTTTAAGCCGAAAGAGGGAAAAAATATCCATCCTTTGGAGGCCACATCGGCCTAATTTAAAGAACCTAAGGGCCGATACACGTAGAGTTCGAGATCATGTTCTCACTCAATTCGAACTTAAGGCTTCCATTATATCAAGCTCGAATAAAAACCCACTCGACTACGGCTCGAGGACTCATCATTACTCGATACAAACCTTAAGGGGTTTGTGCTGTAAGTTTGTACCTTACTCGAACTCGACTATTGCGACCTAGATCAAGCCACCCCAAACCAAAATCTCGAACATATTATTGAGCTCGGGGACCCGCCCTCGCTTAACCAAAAACCTAAGGGTTTTTTCTACTCTAAGTTCGAGCAAGCACTCATTCGATTATAGAAGCTATATCAATCTGATTTCAACAAAAATTTCACAAGGCAACGAAGTGAGTCAAATTTCTCACAAGGCCTAAAGTGTATCAGAATTTTCATAAGGCAAAAGCAAAATAGAGTTTTCACGAAAAAGAAATCAGAAACAAATCGGAAAGAAAAAGGATCTTTCATATATGCAAAAATATTTACAAAGACCACAAAGGGTCTTACACAAAAATAAAACAAAAATATTTCTAAGTTCCTAATCCACCTCAAGAGCTTCATCCTCAGCTCCTCCGCTCTCGCATCCACTCATGGAGTCATCATCATCAGAAAGTAAAGATTTGGACTCGTCCTCCAGCACCTTCACATTCTCGATATCGGCCGTGAGATCAAAGCCACGAGCATGTACCTCTTCAAGAGTCTCTCTCCAAGACTGGCGCTTAGCATGCTCGACAATGCAAGATAATCTAACCTGAGTGATAAGTAGGGATTTGACCTCTTGTTTGCTCTCTTTTACTTGTGTTTTAGGTCAAAAATTCTTAAAGGTATTCCCTGAAACTAATGAAATGTGCTTGCTTGCAGGAATTGTTAAATATGAGTCAAAATAATCAAAATCAACTCATGAAAGAGTCAAAAGTTGAATAAAAACCAAAACAGGACAAAGAGGCCTACAGCGCGGACCGCACGAATATTGTGCGGCCGCAAAAGTCATTGTACGGTCATGATCAATATTATGCAGTCCGCAAGAATGAGATTCAGAGACTTGGTATTTTGGAAGCATGATGAAGCACGGACGCACCAGTATTGTGCGGCTGTAATCAGAATTATGCGATCCGCGATGAACAAGAATCAGAGTTTTGGCAACTTGGGCAAAATGAAGGAGTGCGGACCGCACAAAAAAATGTGCAGCCGCAGGATGTCAAGTGTAGTCGCACAAACAATTGTGGAGACCATGATGATGAAGATTCATAGAGTTGTTTCAAGCCAAAGTCAAGGAAGTGTGGACCGCATCACTTTTATGCGGCCGCATAATCATGAGCGTGGTCGCGCTCTGAATTTTGTGGTCCGCAAAAGTTCTGCTCAAGCCAGAACTCAAAGTGAAGAACGCACACCGCACCACAACTATGAAGCCCCGAAATCAAGTGTGCGGCCGCACTCAGAATTATACGGCCGCACAAACTCCGCAAGGACATTTTTGTCAGATATTTTCAACTTAGTATAAATAGAACTTTTTGTCATTTTTAGGTTGAGTTATATTTTAGGGGAGTACCTGAGTCGCCTATTTTTACTGCTTTTGGTATTTTTGTACTATATTTGTCTTTAAACACTAAATGTTCTTCCCATAATCTAATATTACGGATTTTATCTTCATTTATTCTTTAATTTCTTCAATTTCCATGAGTAGCTAAACCCATAGCTAGGGTTGTGACCCAACTTTAGTGTGGGTATTTAATGGGAGTTTGATTTAGGGCTTGAATATGAATGGGTTAGTGATATTTAGCCTAGTTCTTGCTAGAACTCAAGAATTAATGATTGCAAATATTGATTCATGCCTAAATGACTTAGTCTCTACTTGAGAAAGTGGGACTAAGTCTAGGAAAACTAGGCTAACAAGGAATTGGGGTGAACTTAAGAAATTGATAGCCTCAATTAAAGGGTTAAACCTAGAGATAGTAATACCCGACTTGAGCTAATATCACTTGATTTGTATGAATACCCATTTAGACTTGAGAAAGCCAAATTGGGCAAAATCACTCAAACTACAGAGAGGTATAGAGTGAGTAACCGGGTGTGATAGCTATATTTCAATCCCAACTAATCAAGCTTGCCCTAGATTTTACAACTCGTTAGATAACCTCCTAGGTAGAAGTCACGACCCTAGTCCCTTTAAACATTTGAAAAAATCCAAAACAAAAATATTGTCCTTAGCTTTATTTATTGAAATCATTAGAGTAAGAATAGAAGTAGAATATCAACCAAACTTGTGGAAGTGCAATTAGCTTCAAAATTCGCAACTCACTCAGATATCAGCCTAATTCTTATCATAAACGCCATGTGGATTCGATCCCGACCTTAGTTGGGTTATTATTACATCGACCTCCTCGCTACTCAATAGTATTTGTGTGTTTTGTTTTTCTTTCATTTTGTTTGTGAATTGCTTTTAGGTACTAAATGGCTCTTAACAACGATTCCCTGAGAAATATACCATAGGGGAGGAGGTAGATGACGAGAAAGTGGATGAGGTTCATCTTGAGCCTCAAGTACAAAGGAGAGGCCGCCCACCTCATGATAATATCACAAACCCTCCCCCACCTCCACCAAGAGCAGCAAATGGGGTGTTTCCTAACAAAGGCTATGCTAGTGCAATAGTCCTGCCCCAGTTTAGGGTGGGAAACTTTCAAATAACCAATGTCATGCTGACACTATTGGATCATCAGGGTTTCTTCACTGGAGCTCCACACCAAAACGCCTATAAACATCTCTAAGGTTTTGTTGACACGTGTTGGGGGAGCAAATAGACGAATGTCTCCGAGGACTCATTGAGGTTAAGGCTATTCCCTTTTTCTCTACGGGGAAAAGCTTTGGATTGGCTATAGAGGTTTCCCAACCATTCCATCCACACTTGGGATGAGTTGGCCGAGAAGTTAATCGCAAAGTTCTTTTCTCCGGGGCATATGGCGACGCTAAGAGATGAAATTTTGGCTTTCAAAGAAGAGCCAAATGAACCATTACATGAAATTTGGGGAAGGTACCGCACCATGGTCAAAGAGTTCCCTAACAATGACATGATCGAGTCCATGATCCAACAAATCTTTTACAGGGGGGATCAATACAAAGAATCAGTGTGTGGTAAATCAACTCGCCGGGGGTAATTTCATGAACACGCTGTATTCTGAACCTTGTGAAACTTTTTGGTGGATACCTCTTCGGTATGGAAAAGTAGAGCCAATGTTCCTCGGGGTGACCCAAATGTTATTCACCTACACAAGGAGCTACATGATCGTGAGCAAGCTATTGCGGAGTTGACAACCACAATGAACCAATTGGCCAAGGCTCGGCTTCAACAGGTTCAAGGGCCAAAACAAGTGAATGCCATGGAAAGAGTAAACATGATGATCAACAAGAGAAGACAACAAGGCCAACAAGTACAAAACCATCAGGAGCAATTTGAGCAAAGTAATAGTGGGCACAATTAATATGATGCACATGATGATCAAAGTGAAGAGGTTCAATATGTCAACAATTATCAAGGTCAACAGAGCAATGCTCAAAATCAACAACAATGGAGATCATGTGGGAAACCAAGAAAATTGGAACAATCAAGGTCAAAAAGGAAATTGGAATAGTGGCAATAACAACAACCAAGGCAATGGGGGAAACAGCAACAATCAAAATTAGGGTAACCAAGGAAATAAAGTCAATTGGGGAGGCAATAATCAAGGAAATTGGGGTGTCAACAATCAAAGTAATTGGGGAGGCAACGACAATCAAGGGGGTTGGAACAATAGAAATCAAGGAAATTGGGGGTCGGGCTTTTAAAGGCCCCCGATGTATCAAAAACCAAACAACCCGCCTCCATATCCGTCGCAAGGTCCTAGTTCTTCCAACAATGAGATAGGATGGATTGAAAACATGTTCAAGCAAATGATGGAGAAAAATACTGACTCCGATGCCCAATTAGCCTCCCACAACACTTCTATCCGCAACTTGGAGGTCCAACTTGGCCAAATTTCTCAAACTTTGAATACTCTCCCTAAGGGGGCACTACCAAGTGATACGATTGTGAACCCGAAGGGTGGGAACAATACGGGGCATGCTATAGCGGTGACAACAAGAAGTGGGGGAGGTGGAGTTTCTAGTGCCTCAAACCAAAGAAAGAATATGAATGATGATGTGTTGGTGCAAGATGATGATGAGCCAAGAAATGATGTTCAAGAAAATGATGAGGTGAGGATTATTGATGAAAATTTGGAGGAGACACAAAATGATGTGAACCTGTCTAGGGAACATGTAATCGACATACCGGATCGAGTAGTGACCGAGGTCAAGGCTCCTTTTCCAAGGCCTCCTCCACCATATCCTCAAAGTCTCGCAAAGCAAAAAAATGAGAATCAATTCAATAAATTCATTGATATGATGAAGAATTTGTCCATAGATGTGACATTGGTCAAAGCCTTAGAACAAATGCCGGGATATCCCAAGTTCATGAAGGACTTGGTAACAAAGAAGAGATCAATGAACTGTGAAACGTTCAAAATGACACATCAAGTGAGTGCCATTGTGCATTCCATGGCTCCAAAATTGGAATACCCCGGTGCTTTTACAATCCTGTGCACTATTGGGAGTGCTGATTTTGCTAAAGCTTTATGTGACTTGGGGGAAAGCATTAACTTGATGCCATATTGTGTGTTCAAGACATTGGGGATTGGTAAACCAAGACCCACATCCATGAGATTGAAAATGGAATACCGTACAATGAAGAGGTCGTTGGGGATAATTGATGATGTGCTAGTTCGGGTCGACAAGTTCATACTTCTCGCAGATTTTGTGATACTTGACTGTGTGGTTGATTATGAGGTGACAATCATTTTGGGGAGACCTTTCCTAGATACGAGGAAGGCCTTAGTTGATGTGGAAGCTAGTGAGCTCACCTTCCGGGTGGGCGATGAAAAAGTTGTGTTCCATGTTTGTAAGTCAATGAGGCAGCCTAAAAGCACGAAGTGTGTTCATTTGTGAATCTTGTGACCGAAGTAATTGTTGATGACACAAGTGTTGTGATTAATGTTGAAGATACATTTGAAGCTATGTTGTTGAACCATCATGAGGATGAGAAGGAAGGTTTTGTAGAATGTGTCAATACTTTGCAAGGAATGGGATCATATACATATGGGCCCCGAAAACTTTCCTTGGACCTTGAAAACCGGAAGACTCCACCAACAAAGCCTTCAATAGAGGAGCCTCTCACATTGGAGTTGAAGTCATTGCCTTCAACTCAGGCCCTTCTTCCACTTTACATGTTATTCTTTCCTCGTGCTTGACTAATGTGCAGCTAGATTCCACCATTGCGGTGCTCCAAAGGAGGAAGAAAGTAATAGGTTGGACATTGGCAGATATTCGGGGTATAAGCCCCACCTTTTCCATGCACAAAATCATATTAGAGGAAGATTCCAAACCCTCCGTGGAACATCAAAGAATATTGAAGGAGTCCATGCAAGAGGAAGTCAATAAATAGATCATCAAGTGTTTGGATGATGGGGTTGTCTACCCTATTTCCGATAGTTCGTGGACTTCGCCGATGCAATGTGTCCAAAGAAGGGGGCATGACTGTGATTACAAATGAAAAAAATGAATTGATCCCCACATGAACTGTCACCGGATGGAGAGTGTGCATGGATAATATGAAGCTCAACAAAGTGACCCGGAAAGACCATTTTCCGCTTCCATTTCTTGATCAGATGTTGGATAAGCTAGTGGGACGTGCTTATTATTGCTTCTTGGATGGGTATTCTGGATATAACCAGATTCTTATTGCACCTAAAGAACAAAAGAAGACCACCTTCACTTGTCCATATAGCACTTTCGCTTTATGATGCCACTCGGTCTATGCAATGCACCGGCTACTTTTCAGTGGTGATGATGGTGATCTTCACTGACATGGTGGAGGACTTTCTCGAGGTTTTCATGGATGATTTATATGTTGTGGGGATTCTTTTGAAGAGTTCTTAGACAACCTGGATAAGGTCGTAGCACGTTGTGAAGAAACTAACTTGGTGCTTAATTGGGAGAAGTGTCACTTTATGGTCGAGGAGGGCATTGTCCTCGGCCATAAGATCTCCAAGAATGGTACTGAAGTTGATAAAGCAAAAATTGAAGTGATATCCAAAATCCTTCCTCCTACTTCCGCCAAGGGAGTGAAGAGCTTTCTAGGTCACGCGGGGTTTTACTGCCGGTTCATCAAGGATTTCTCTAAAGTGGTGAATCCCTTGTGCAAGCTATTGGAAAGAGATGCCAAATTTGTATTCAATGATGATTGTATGAAGGCATTTGAGCTACTCAAGTATATGTTGACTACCACTCCTATTATTACCGCGCCAAATTGGAGCTTACCATTTGAGCTCATGTGCGATGTTAGTGATGTGGCAGTTGGAGCGGTATTGGGGCAAAGAATTAACAAGATCTTCCATCCGGTCTACTATGCTAGTAAGACCATGAACGAGGACCAAGATAACTATACAGTGACCGAGAAAGAACTCTTAGCCATTGTCTTTGCTATGGAAAAGTTCCGCCCGTACCTAATGGGTACCAAAATGATTGTTCACACCGATCACGCGGTAGTTCGTTACTTGATGAGTAAAAAGGACTCTAAGGTGAGATTTATGCGGTGGGTAATTCTTCTACAAGAATTTGACCTTGAAATCCAAGACCGGAATGGGAGTGAGAATCAAGTGGCGGACCACTTGTCCCAATTGAAGGAGGAGGGAAGGCCTCATGATGTCCTTGAGATCAATGATTCATTTCCGGATGAACAACTACTTTCCATGTCTATGACCGAGATGCCTTGGAAGAAGATCAAACGGGACTTCTTGGACTACTATTGGGATGAGCCATATCTCTTCAAAATTTGCATTGATGGTGTTATCCAGAGATGTGTTCCAGAAGATGAACAATTGGTTATTCTTGAAGCTTGCCACTCTTCGTCATATGGTGGTCACCATGGTGGAGCGAGAACTGCTACAAAGATCGTAAGCTATGGATTCTATTGGTGTACATTGTACAAGGACGCTAGCAAGCTCGTTAAGCATTGTGACGATTGCCAAAGGGTCGGTGGAATCTCCAAGAAAAATGAGATGCCTCTCACCACCATCCAAGAGATTGATATTTTCGATGTGTAGGGCATTGATTTTATGGGTCCATTTGTGAGCCCATGTGGGAACACCTATATTCTGGTTGTTATGGATTACGTATCCAAATGGGTTGAAGTTGTGGCTTTGCCCAACAATGAAGCACGGAGTATGGTAGATTTCTTGAAGAAGAATATATTCACAAGGTTTGGCACCCCAAGGGCCATTATTAGTGATGGGGGATCACATTTTGGCAACAAAACCTTTGACATTTCACTCTCAAAGTATGGTGTCACTCACAAGGTGTCGGTCCCCTATCACCCCCCCTCCCCCCAGCAAGTGGATAGGTTAAAGTCTCCAACAGGGAGATTAAGAGTATTTTGTCAAACACGGTCAATGCAAACCGGACTGATTGGTCAAGGAAACTTGATGATGCTCTTTGGGCCTACAGAACAGCTTATAAAACTCCAATTGGTATGTCTCCGTAATGGTTGGTGTTCGGGAAAGCATGTCAACTCCCGGTGTAATTAGAGCATAAGGCCATGTGGGTGTTGAAGAAGTTGAACCTTGAGTGGGATGTAGCTGAAAATCTTCGAGTGGAGCAATTCAATGAGCTTGAAGAGTTCCGGTTCCATGCTTACTCCAGTTCGTCCTTGTATAAGGACAAGATGAAGCACCTCCATGATAAGTATATCCGGAACAAAGAATTCAAAGAAGGTGACCTTGTCCTTTTATTCAACTCTCGGTTGCGGACGTTTCCGTGAAAGCTAAAATCAAAGTGGAGTGGTCCTTTTGAAGTGGTACATGTCACTCCTTTTGGTGCCCTAGATTTGAAAAATAAGAATGGTGAAATATTTAGAGTCAATGGGCACCGGGTGAAGCACTATATTGGTAAGGTTGATGATGGCCACGTTGTGGAATTGCTCCATTTCAAGTGAATGACGGTAACATGCATTGTGTCGCGACGTTAAATCAGGGGCTTCTTGGGAGGCAACTCATGTGTTTTTCTTTCTCTTGATTTTCTTTTCTAGATTAGGTATTGTTTTGGTCTAACTGGTTGTGAAGTATATGCAGGAATATGGGTGTGCATTGCAGGGACTTTGCAAGGAATAAAATTGGCTAAGTGTTGAAACTGTGCAGACCGCACCAGAATTATGCGAACCGCATAAGCACTTCGTGGCTGCACACTTCTATGTGCGTTAGCACAACTAGGAGATGGAAAATGTCAAGTCTCTGAAGTTTGGCCTGACAAAAATCCTTAAGGATTCGTGGACGCACTCAAAATTTTGCGGACCGCACGAATTGTGCGGCCACGGTCATTTTTATGCGGGCCGCGCCACAAAGTCAAGAAATAAGTAAAAGAGTGCGGACCGCACCAAAATTGTTCGGCCGCACTCAAGTAAGTTAGTGGGCCAGTTGGTCAGAGTATAAATAGAACTTCCCTTAGCTTTTTACACTTTACACACTCCAACTTCTGAGACTAAGCTAAGCACCGTGCATATTTCCCTTGCTTTCAATCTTTTCATCAAGTGTGAATTCCTGCTACATCTTCATTACTGATATGTTGATTTTAATAATTTAATTTCATCTTTTTATTTTTCTTTTTATTTTTCTTTGTTTTAGTTTTCTTTTTATCTAGGGTTAGTTTCATGCCTAAAATGTCAATTGATGATTAAATTGTGCTTAGTATCATGTGGGTAGTGTTTGAATGCTTAAATGGGGCTTGGGTTAGTATCTTTTCGTGCTTAATTGCTAAAAATCGTGCGTAATTAGTCAAATCTTTGTGTACAACGTAAGTTAGTGTTGCTTTGATTTTAATTATGCAGCCGCACTTTTGTGCGGTCCGCACTAGGGTATGCGGACATTTTTGTGCGGTCCGCAATAACCTAGGTTTAGGTAACTTTTGATTGATGATTTTGTGCCGCCGCAATGGAATTATGTGGCCACACTCAATTTTGTGCAGTCCGCACAACTCAAACTTCAGAGACCCAACACAACAATATGCGGCAACACTCAAAACTGTGCGGTCTGCACTAAGGTAACTTCAGAGACCCAATAGTCTGAACCTAGGGTCTCCGCGGCCGCACTCAAATTTGTGCGGTCCGTAATGGGAATTATGCGGCTGCATTCATTTTTGTGCAGTCTGCACTGGGCAGTCTGCGGCCGCACTCACTTTTGTACGGTCCGCACTGCCCATTTCTGAGAGTTGTGTATTGCATTGCTAATCTTGATTCTATACACATTATGAAACTCGATTCTAACTGATTTTCACTACTTGTATATTGCAGACAATTGTGTGTTCACGTGGCAGAGGAGATACTTCCAAATGAAGGACAGAACCTTCCCGAGGTCGGGGTCGAGGTAAACTCAATATGCCATTGCCAGTCCAAAAGGTCTTGATCATGAAAGCTACTCTCAGTAGACCAGCTTCGGAAACCTCAGACGCCAGTGAGTACCTCCCATCCCGGGAAACTTCTAAGGATGACTCAATACAAGCACAACCGGATGCTAAATCACAACAATTCCCCGGGAGACTCCGCTTGGTCAATGAAGCAACTTCTTTCTTTAGTTCGTTTGAAGGTTCACAGGGGGCAGTCAAAATTCTGAACTCCCTCCCCCACCTGTTACAGGTACTCCAATTAACCTAGATGATGATGATGAGGTCCCGGACGATGGGAGAAGGGGTGATACGGGCTTGGAAAGATCAAGGAGACGGTAGGTATGGGAGGACAGATTTGTAAGTGATAAATATTATTCCAAATTCAGAGAATGGTGGTCACAAAGGTCTCTCACTCTTGAGCGACAATTCTTGATAAAGTATTTGAGCAAGCACAACCCAAGTGTCCTCAAGAAATTTGAAGAGCGAAAAAGATGGAAATGGTTCAACTCCCGCATGAAAGATGAAAATGAATACCTGGTCAAAGAATTCTATGCCCGAGGTGACGAAGGTTAGGAATTTGAAAATCCGCTTTGTGCCCCCACACTGAACTAATATGCAAGATTTGAAGAGGTAGAAGCGGTACAATATTTGGAAAAGCTAGCTATGGGTGATGCAGTTCGCCCATGGCTAGCTGAGATACTAGCAATTCTAGAGACAATACCTACATGGCTCACAGTAGGAGTTCAGATAGTCCGAGCCACCCTAAACTTTGAAGCAAAAAGGTGGAAAACATTCATGTGCAGCCGTCTGGATCCATGCCTCCATGAAAACATCCTTCCACTTCCACATGCAGTGTTAGTGGCTTCCATCATGGTCGGGTATCCTATAAATGTGGGAGCATTGATATCCTACAACATTTCAAATGCGGCCCAGAAAGAGGAGAGATCATATCCCTACCCCAATTTCCTCACAGAGTACTTCCAAGATCAAGGGGTGGAATTGAGGCATTTTGACGTAGAGGTAAAGGCAAAGAAGCCTTTTTCATGGTACCACCTCTAGGGAGCGGACAATCCTAAGTTCAAGGGTAAAGCCACTACCTCTACTAGCCAGTCTGAAGAGCCAGCGGTAGTGGCTACTGGTTCAGTTGCCAAGCCCTCCACAGCAGCCGGTACTTCTACCGGAACAGTAGCCATTCCTCCTTCATCCTATGGTACATCTGCTTCAGTCAGACTTTCAGTGCCACTCTCAGTGCCAAACTCATCTACTTACCCTCAGACTGCCCTGCGAGTCTCTCAAACACTGGCGAGTCTCAACAACTGGATGCAGGCAGCTACAATAAAGCTGACTGCCATATCCAATGTTGTTGCAGTACAGTCATCAACCCCAGCAGAGCCTCAGGTACCTCCGTCAGTGGAGGAGTCATTGAATAAAATTCTGGACAACCAGAAGAAGATCCTAGAGACTCTAGATACTCATAGTAAGATCATCAAGGATTTGGGGAAACATGTGAAAAATATGCTGAAGACTTAGGCATCAAACGATTCGGTGGACAAGTTGCGCAAGGAGGTTGAAAAGATTTCTTCCGCCGAGACCTTCCATTGGACTTACTCATGGAGCAGTCAGTCCCAGCAGTGCCAGAGATATCAGAGGCGGCAGCGGCCAGTTTGAGGAGTCGGCTGCAACTACACACACTGTTGAGGAGTTGATACAGATGCTCAACAACCTAGTAGGACATCAGTCATAAGATGTTGAGATACAGTTAGAGGAGACAAAGGGTGCTGAGGACCCTATGTAGGCTGAGGACACCACACATGCTGAGGACCCGATGCAGACTGAGACCACATAGGGAGTTTTCTTTACTCTCTACCCCTTTTCATGTTCTTATTTTTGATTAGCATTGAGGACAATGCTCATTTTCATTTGGGGGGTGGTTCATTTTGATTGACATTTGTTGACATTTAGTATGTAATAACTATTACACATTTTATTTTTTTATCTTTATTTTCCCTTTGGTATGTATATATTTTTCCCATTTGATGTGTGTATGTGTGTGTGTGTGTGTGTGTGTGTGTATATATATATATATATATATATATATATATATATATATATATATATTCACCTTACTTCATTTTGTATACATTCAGTTTACTTTCCGTAGTCTACTTCATACCTTCTTTAGTTTGTTTTTCCTTAGTAGCATAACTTCTTATTTACTTTAGTTGCTTCTTTTTAATTTGTTAGCTTCTTTTTACGTTTTTTGTGAAAAATAAGCCTTTGGTTTTCTTAATGCCACGGTTTTTTCCAAATGTGGATGTTGTGTGAACCGGGTGGCTCTTCCCAACGATGGATGGCGTGATAACCTTCTTAAGGAATTGAGTCTGTTTTCTTTTATGTTTTGGTAGATATAGTAGTAATGAATAAAAGTGTCTCAAGCAGGCTTCACTTGGTACTAACACATTTACCTTCGACCTTATGGTTAGAAACAAAGTTGTTGGCATAAAATAGCTCTAGTTGTGACCTTTAGACTCTTGTGTTGACTTAAGCAATCATCGAGTAGTTCATTCGAGCCATTTGTGATTTTCAATATTAGCTAGGGTTATTGTGGGCCCTCGACTCTGTTCTCTTTAACAATCCAGCAGCTTGAGAGGTGAGGTATTGAATTGCAAGTCCAAGTCCCGTGCCAATAAGTTTAGAATTTTCCCTGAATGTTTGTCTAGGCGAAATTCTAGGTATAGCTCAACTTGAGAAATGATTGTAGGCTCTCTTTGACCTAATTTGAAAATTGAAAGCTTCTGTAGCCTACCAATGTGATATCCCTAGTCAACCCCTTTGAGCCGACGCCCTTTTTATTTCAATAACCATGTTACAAGCCTTTATCCATTTTATAATGACCATCTCTTGGCACCCGATCTTTCCTAGCATTTTTGATAGACAATTAGAAAAAGCATAAGTTTGGGGAAGAGACGAGAAATTTGAAAGTGATAAAAGGTACAAAGAAGAAAAATAAATGAAGAAAAGGGAAGGCAAAGAAAAGGAAGAAAGGCCAAAAAGAAAAATGTCAAAAAGAAAGTGAATAAGGTAGAAAGTTGAAGGGATTCAAAGAAGACAATAATGAAAGGCATGGAGTGATTAGAAAAGGAGAAAAATGACTGTCATGATCAAGAAAGAGTGACATTACGTCTCTCTAGTTCCCATAAGGAAGAAGAAATGACTCAAAGAGTCAAGAAAGTATGAGTCGGAAAGAGAAAATGGAGTGCTTAAGGAAATATGTAACCATCATATTCCAACAAGTCCTACCTTGATCCAAAAGCCTTCTTTACATTTCCGCAAAAGCCCTATATGATTTCAAGTTGAGTGAGCTTACATTAGTGGTGATTTACATAAGGGCAAGTTTATGGTATTTAGAGCCGGACTTGTGACATTCTTTTGAGAGAGATGAGCGAACTTCTTCACAATCCTTGTTTCGAGTGTTACATTCTAAAGTGAGATTTGCTCATGGAGAGTAGAGGAGGAGGAGTTTGGGATCAACAATAACCTATGTAATAGAGCGAGATTCCTTGATGAATAAAGTCAACTCTTGATGCTCTAGTGTCACATTAGAACTATGGTACTCAAAAGGTCAAAACATTATGTTGTTAATAACTCATTTGTGTTGAGGGTAATTGTTAGTCCCAATTTATGCATGTTTGATTCACCTTAGGCCAGCTGAAATATCTTTTTTTTTCTAGTGGAGGTGGGAATTACCTTATTTTCTTGAGGAAAAGAAAAATCTTAAGTTTGGGGGAGTTGATAAGTAGGGATTTTGACCTCTTGGTTGCTCTCTTTTACTTGTGTTTTAGGTAAAAAATGCTTAAAGGTATTCCCGGAAACTAATGAAATGTGCTTGCTTGCAAGAATTGTTCAATATGAGCCAAAGGAATCAAAATCAACACATAAAGGGGTCAAAAGTTGAACAAAAATAAAAACAGGACAAAGAGGCCTAGAGTGCGAACCGCACAAATATTGTGCGGTCGCGATAAATATTATGCGGTCCGCAAGAATGAGATTCAGAGACTTGGTATTTTGGCAACATGATGAAGCACGGACCACACCAATAGTGTGCGGCCGCTAAAGTTTATGTGCGGCCGCAATTAGAATTATGCGGTCCGCGATGAACGATAATCAAAGAGTTGGAAACCTGAGCAAAATGAAGGAGCACGGACCGCACCAAAAATGTGCGAGCGGAGGATGTCAAGTGCGGTCGCACACACAATTGTACGGACCGCAATAATGAAGATTTAGAGAGTTGTTTCAAGCCAAAGTCAAGGAAGTGCAGACCGCATCACTTTTATGTTGCCGCACTCTGAGTTTTGCGGTCCGCAAAATTCCAGCTCAAGCCAGAACTCAAAGTGAAGAACGCGGACCGCACCATAATTATGCGTCCATGAAAGCAAGTGTGCGGCCGCACTCAGAATTATGCGGACGCACAACCTCCACAGGGACATTTTTGTCAGATATTTTTAGCTTAGTATAAATAGAACTTTTTTTCCTTTTTAGGTTAAGTTAGGTTTTAGGAGAGCACCTGAGTCGCCTACTTTTACTGCGTTTGGCATTTTTGTACTAGATTTTTCTTTAAACACTAGATTTTCTTCCCATAATCTAATATTATGGATTTTATCTTCATTTCTTCTTTAATTTCTTCAATTTTCATGAGTAGCTAAACCGAATAGGGTTGTGACCCAACCCTAGTGTGGGTATTTAATGGGTGTTTGATTTAGGGCTTGAATGTGAATGGGTCAGTGGCATTTAACCTAGTTCTTGCTAGAACTCAAGACTTAATGGTTGCAAACATTGATTCATGCCTAAATGACTTAGTCTCTACTTGAGAAAGTGGGACTAAGTCTACGAAAACTAGGCTAACAAGGAATTGGGGTGAACTCAGGAAATTGATAGCCCCAATTAAAGGGTTAAAACTAGAGATAGTGATACCCGACTTGAGCTAATATCACTTGATTTGTATGAATACCCATTTGGACTTGAGAAAGCCAAATTGGGCAAGATCACTCAAACTACCGAGAGGTATCGAGTGAGTAACAGGGTGTGATAGCTATACTGAAATCCCAACTAATCAAGCTTGCCCTAGATTTTATAACCTGTTAGATAACCACCTAGGTAGAAGTCACGAACCTAGTCCCTTTAAACATTTGAAAAAATCCAAAACAAAAATATTGTTCTTAGCTTTATTTATTGCAATAATTAGAGTAAAGATAGAAGTAGATATCAACCAAACGGGTGGAAGTGCAATTAGATTCAAAACTCGCAACTCACTCAGATATAAACCTAATTCCAATCATTAACTCCCTGTGGATTTGATCCCGACCTTAGTTGGGTTATTATTGCATCGACCTCCTCGCTACTCAATAGTAGTGTGGGTTTGGACCCGATCACTGAGCAGCATCATAAATTTCCTTTTCTCGAGAATTAGCGCCTTCAGCATTGGCTCGGTAGGCGGCCACAACTTCCTCCGCCTCGGATGTGGCCTTTGAAAACTCAGCGACCAACCGAGTCTCGAGCTCTTCAATTTTCTTGGTTTGGGCCAAGATCTCGTCCTTCACACTTTGGAGTTGACGCTCAACCGAAGACAGCTAGGCTCGAACCGTATCTTTCTCCGAGGCGAGATAGTCCATGTGTTGCTTCTACCCCAAAGTCTCTGCCTCTTTCATCTTAGCCTCCTCGCGAAGCTGCTCAATATTTTTAGCCTTCTGTTGAACCTGCAGAATCTAAGTGTTAGTCACCAATATCAAGCTACTATGTCAAGCTCCCCAAAAATATACGTTACTCGCTCGATGAGATCGGTCTGATCTTTATGAGCTCTTGCCAATTCGGCTCAAAGGTCCCTGATCTCCTCTTCTTTTTGCACATAGAGGAGTTTGAGAGCGTCTCTCTCCTCCGTGAGCCTTTTGAGATCAGCCTCACACCAGGTCACCTCAGATCGGGATATGGAAAAAGCTTCTTGGTGGAGCACCATAGCCTATGCAGAAAGGTAGGAATTTAGACATAAGGAAATAAAATAAATGCAAACATGATAATGGGGGCTGAAATTTACTTGGTAAAGGAGCTGTTGAGCCTCGTCAAAAATGATCGTTGCATCCAGGTTGGGAACGTTGTCGACCCCCATGAAGCAGCCACGAAATATGTCATCCCCTTCGTGGGTCGTTCCCGCATCGGGAGTCTCCATCTCCTGAGCCTCACGAAATTTCCCATCAGAAAATGTGGGGTCGGGCGGCGAATCGTCAATATTGATCGCCCCAAGCGAGTCACTTGTGGCACTCTCTCCTTTTCAAAGGGCCTCAGAACTGGACCCTTAGGGCACGCCCGCCGATTATTCATCACGACGGGAGACATCATTAGTACCTAATGGCTTGGGGACTTTGCTCGGACCATCTTCTGAGATCTCCCCGGTCCGAAGATCAGCCTCCTCGACCATCAATGGCTCAGCTATTTTTGGAGATTCAACGCTTCCCCTCTGTCGAGCCACCAGCACACAGTTGGAATCTTCTCCCTCTTCTTATTCCTCTCATAGTTTTTCGGCTACATTAGCAGGCAGAACGAAGATGTCATTTTATGGCTTACGAGCCTTGCTCTTCTTAGGCTTTGGAGTGTCAGAGGGCGAGGCCCTTCTTCTCTTCTTATCCTTAGCCAGTTTTGGGACCTCCTCTTCCCTAGGTGGAGGAAGCCTCATGACGGTTTTGTCTTCAAGGCCTTTATGGGAGGAAATCAAGTAAAAATAAAGAATTTCACTAGAAAGCATCAAACACAAACAGAGAAAGTTACCGTGATTTTTGGCCTCCCATCGGCCCTCGGCCAAATCGCACCACAAGCGCTCAGCATACGAAGAGGTCGAGGCTAGTTTCCGAACCCAGCCTGCAATGTTCGGGATCGCACAAGGAAACCAAGAGACCGCTGCACCATAGGGAAGAATGTAGGTAAGAAAAGATAAAGGAAGCAAAACAATTAGCAGAAGTTATTTGTGGGTTTGTACTTATGCCTCATGTTCCATTCTTCAGGAAATGACATCTTCTCGGTCGGGATTATTTTAGAAGTCCTGACTCGGACAAAATTGGCCCATCCATCCTCGATCTTTATCCTTGTTTATGCTCGAGAATAGCACCTTTATGGCCCAGCGCTGAAGCCTTATTAATCCACCTCGATAGAGACGGGGACTGTATAGCCTAACGAGATGATCGAGGGTGAAAGAGATCCCTGTATTGGTAAAACAGAGTTTCACACGAAAGCCAGCTTTTGACAACTCATCCAGTCACGTGGACACAGGAAATCGCGACAGTTGGATATGATTCTTTGAAGAGGTACGGAACAAAGAGGCACGATTCAGTAAACCCTCGAGCTCATCAGCCATGGGAAACCCAACCTGGTCAAAATAGGGAGGATGCACGGTCAGAATGAATCTAGACAAAGCTACGAGCAGATTCAAAGACCCATAATTGATTACTCGAACATTATGTAATTGTACCCCAATTATCGTTATCCTTTGTAACGTCTCATTAATGTCATAATTAGTCATTAATGAGCAATCATAGCAAGAGTCGTACATTACAGGAATATCCTATATAAGGGAAGGTAATACAGCTTGTAAAGGAATCTGATTCTCGAATATAATTGACTTCACTTTTCTATATTTCTGCAATATTGTATGTTATTCATTTTTATCCATTTCCTTGATTATCAGTAACTCGTATTCATCTTAAAAATAATCTTTAGTCAAAGGTCAAATTCTTTGGTTAAACAAATTGGTTCCGCTAAATAAAGGTAAACAGGCATATATAAGGAACAGGCAGGAGCCCCAAAGCCTCCTTCTCCAAAACAAACCGTCAACGTGATACACGGAGGTGAAGAAGTAAATAGAGTGATCTGCAAAACAACCACAAAGTTCACAATTGCACATAGGAAACGGGCTCGTGAAAATATTGAAGAAGACAATATAACCTTCGATGATACAGATATCGGCGGTTTAATTCTTTCGCACAACGATGATTTGGTAATATATATACTTATTCATGACACTAATAATATCTTTACTTATTCATGACTCTAACGTAAAAAGAGTGGTGATTGATCCAGGCAGTTCAGTCAACATCATTTTGCTAAGAGTCGTGGAGGAAATGCTACTGGGGAATCAAGTAATCCCAAGAGCACGAGCCATATCAGGGTTTAATAACTCTACGGTTGTAACAAAAGGAGAAATTGAGCTTAGCACTTATGCTGAGGGCGTGATCAAAAGTACCAGGTTCCAAGTCATCGATACTGACATGGATTATAACGTGGTCGTGGGAAGACCATGTATCCACGACATGAAAGCGGTACCCTCCACGTTGCATCAGGTAATTAAATTCCCCTCTGAATAGGGGATTCAACAAGTCAAAGGCGATCAGCAGATCGCAATAAATATAAACTCTATGGTACACTACAACAAGAAAATAGAGGTGGAAGAATTACGAGATAAGGAATCTCCCAAGAAGGTAACGCCGCTCAAACATGCATGGAAGAAATTACTACCCAAATAGGTATAGAAGGTATTATTTCTGAAATAGGTATGAAAGAAACTACTTACGAGAAGGAGAATCAAGTTACCACGGAAGGTGTACTATACCACACATATGCAGATTCCAGACTGGACGTCATTCATGAACCGGAGGAAGATGAGCACATCAAAACAACTACGGAGGAGCTCGAAGCTGTTCCATTATCTGAACAAAAGCCTGAGCAGAAAGTGTATATAGGCATGAGGTAAGGCTCCGCTCGAAGAGGTAAGTTAATTGATTATTTAAAGGCTAACGCAGACTGCTTTGTGTGGTCCCACTCAGATATGACAGGAATCCCACCAGAAATGATGACTCATAAACTAAATGAAGATCTATCCTTCGTACCTGTTAAGCAGAAGAAAATAAATCAAGGACCATTCAAGAACCAAGTGATCGACGAAGAGGTAAAGAAACTCTTGAAGATTGGTTCGATACGAGAGGTAACGTACCCTAACTGGTTAGCAAACACCGTGGTAGTACCTAAAAAGAATGGCAAGTGGAGAGTATGGGTAGATTATACTTACTTAAATAAAGCATGCCCCAAAGATTCATTCCCATTGCCGCATATAGATCAAATGATTGATGCCACAGCAGGTTATGAATTATTGAGCTTCTTAGATACATATTCTGGTTATAATCAGATTAAAATGAATCCCTCAAATGAGTAAAAAACTTCTTTCATTACAAACAAGGGGACTTACTATTATAAAGTTATGCCTTTTGGCTTAAAAACGCTGGAGCCACCTATCAAAGG
>MDKI01005387.1:0-31962 GCA_005239505.1 Nicotiana paniculata
GAATGCTTCAACATTTTATAGAGTCAGTAGTTGAGACGTTGTTGTTCAGTTCCAATACAACTCCTCCTTGGTGGAAGAATTTGAGTTTATCTCAACTTCCTTGATCTCGATTCTGTCCTACCTGAAATCGAACTCCATCTTCTTATCAATTTGCAACTTTTTCGCTTAGGAGATAACCTCTTAGTTCTAGATAACCTCTTAGTTCACAGAGAATGTTTATCTCCTGTGCATGGACGCTTCTCGTGCCAATGGGTCTGTTTGACTATGTTTGCCGTGATGGACCTGGTTCAACTGAGTTGTCATTTGTCAATCTTCAAAACCAATGCAGTGACTTGATTCAACAAAGAGAAAATAAAATCATACCGTATGAAGAAAGTGCTTGGATCTAATGATTAGCCTTGTTATTTCAAAGAGTAATAGGAGACGAAGGAAAAAAAAACGGCGGAAAAGAAAAGAAGATGTCCATTTATAGTAGAGAGATTATTCAAACAGAAATAAGAGAAGAAAAATAAAAACAGGTAAATATAAAATTAAAAAAAAGAAGAAGAAATGGATGGTAGAAAGAAAAAGGCAAAGGTTAAATTAATAAGGGATGATTGAAAAAATAAAAATTTATAGTAGTGATATTTTTGTCTTGGAAAAATTAACTTTCTGCTTCTGCTTCATTGAAGAATCTAGAATATGTCGCTTCTTCTCAAAAGTAGAAAAACTACTTTTGCTTGTGCTTAAAAGCACTTCTCTGTATTGGCAAAACACCTTATGTTTTTAAATGAGTACTTTTTTTTCATATGTTCCAGTTTATGTGAACATATTTTCTTTTTGGTCCGTTCCAAAAAAAATGACTCCTCTTTAAATTCGAAAATAATTTAGCTTAAACTTACAATTCTACCATTAATGAGAAACTTTTATAATCACACAAATACTTTAGACCTCTTTTTAACTTGTTTAGAACCAAAAATTTCAAAAGTCTTCATTTTTTCTTAAACTTCGTGCTCAACCAAACAGGTTCACATAAATTGGAACAAAGGGAGTACTTTTTTTGGTAAAAAAAAGTACTTTTGATCTCTTAGAAGCTTGGTCAAATTGGCTCTAAAACCCTTTAAGCCACGTTAAGAAGCAATTTTACCTATAGTCTGTTTGGCCAAGCTTCTCCGATTCTAGAAACACTTTTTTCCAAAAAAATTGTGTTTTTTTCAAAGTTGAAGTGTTTTGCCAAGCTTTTGGAAGAAAAAATGCGCTTTTAAGGAGAAATTGAAGCAATTTTGGAGAAGTAGAAAAAAGTAGTTTCTCTTCAAAAATACTTTTAAGAAAAAATACACTTAGAAACAGTTTTTAAAAGCTTGGGCAAACACTAATTGTTGTTCGAAAGTCCTTTTCAAATTAATTAGTCAAACACAAATTATTTTTTACCAAAATATTTTTGAGAAAAACACTTATCAAAATAAACTGATGTTTGTCGCTTGACCGAAGATACTATTAGGCTCATTGGAGAGGAGATTATTTCCACTCATTCGAAATATAATAAATACTTCTAGGCTCCTTGTTCGAAGAGCAACTTGAAAAAAGAAGAAGTTAAGTCTTTCTTGATATCTTACAAAATTAAATATTATGGAAAAAAAAAATAACATAAAAAAATCAATTAAAGTAAATCGGAAAAGTATACTATAAGAAAAAAAAACAATATTGTGACGAAGAATTGGTCCAAAAATATTCACAAATTCGATCATCCCAAAAAAATTGTGACGGAGTCATAAAACTGACATAAATTCATAACAAATTGACGAATATTATCATAAAATCATCACAAATCCTTCATAATTAATATTCTTTCACAAATCTACGTCTTTTGGTAGTAATTTTGTATTTGGTTCAGTTTTTCGTTTCTTTTCTTAATATTTAAATCAAATAAACTCCAGAATCAGCTATTTCATAGCTTCTATAAATTCATTCCCTTTAAACTTCCCTCAACGCAGGTGATTAATTCAGTTAACAACTATGGCTGTTCTTATTTCATCGAAGGTCCTACTTATACAACTTTTCGTTCTAGTACTTGGCTCATTCTCAAAGCTTAGCCATGGGGAGCTGTGGCTGGAATTACCATTGCCTTTCGACTTGCCACCAGCGGAGATCCCATTGCCGGAGATCCCATTGCCGGAGATCCTATTGCCTTGGCCTACAATCGTGCTACCGCCACCATCACCACCATCACCATCACCACCTCCTCCGTCGACAATACCACTTATTCCTCCTTTTACCGGCGGCCTTTTGCCTCCTTTGCCCGGCTCTACGCTTCCTGGTGTTGCGGGCCTTTTGCCTCTGATTCCCAACTTACCTGATGTGCCTCCCATGCGTGGTGGCCCACCTGTTAACCGGCCAAAGCCGTCGGCACCATCACCCCCAGTTAAGCCGCCACCACCACCTTCACCATGTAAGCCATCACCACCTGATCAGTCTACAAAGCAATCATCACCTCCTCCGCCAACAAAACAACCACCACCTCCACCACCAGTTAAGGCACCATTTCCATCTCCAGCAAAGCAACCACCACCTCCTCCACCCCCAGTTAAGGCACCATCTCCGTCTCCAGCAAAGCAATCACCACCACCTCCTCGAGCACCATTTCCATCACCAGCTACTCAGCCACCTTCAAAGCAACCGCCACCGCCGCCACTACCACGTGCTAAGAAATCGCCTCCGCCACCAGTTGCTTATCCACCAGTTATGGCACCATCTCCATCACCGGCTGCTGAGCCACCTGTTATAGCACCATTTCCATCACCAACAGCGAATCCACCCCTTATTCCCCGTCGACCAACACCACCAGTAGTTAAGCCGCCTCCACCTTTAGGGAAGCCCCCAATCTTCAGTGGTCTTGTTTATTGTAAACCCTGCAACAGCTACGGGGTTCCCACGCTGCTCAACGCCTCCCTACTCCCAGGTTAGTGTACTTCAAAACCTTTTCATTACTTATATATTTTCAATTCTTATATATTTTTAATTACTAACACAGAAAGCTACTACAAGAATGAGAGTGATTTAAATTATATACAGCGTTATAACTTTACTCCTTTATTGTACAAAAAGGGGTCTAGAATTAAATTTGATGGGTTAAAATATCTAAATTGTTATTGCTGAACTCAGTTACACTTTTAAAATCGTGGATTAACGTTTACTAATTAATGCATTATTTTTATTTAAGAATTTACTAACACATTATTTTTATTTAAAAATTTACTAACTTATCGCATATATTGCTACTACTACTGTTCCTATTTATGTGGCACGATTCAAATTTAAAAGTCGAACTGTTTAAAATTGACTGTGAATTTGGACATAGAAACAAAATTTAGAAAAACAGAGAAAAAGAATGAGGTGAGGGGTGACGGTAGATGGGCGGGAGTGAATGTGTCGGGTGACAAGGAAGAAAAAGAAAGAAAAAAAAGAAGCAAAGAAAAAAATTATGGGCGGATCAATTAAACGGGGGCGGGTCAACTATGAGGCAGATATATTATACTCATAGTAAGATCAGAAGTCACGTGGCCCAATAAAATATTGTCAACTCATTAAAAATGGAGCCTATATCTGCTACCGTTAAATAGAGGGGTTAAACAAAATAACGATGGATATATTTTTGGACCAAAAATTGGACGGATGATAATTCTAAATCATTTACATAATGATAGAATAACTTGGACCCTTTCACGAATAAACTTTATATATTTGAACTACGTTAAAAATATTATTAATTATAATAATTAATAATTTAAAATATTTAAAGGCATTCAATAAATATAAAAAAAAACTTATTTGGCTCTTGAAATTCGAATTATACCATACATATTGATATAGGGAGCATAATGCGATGTTTCGTGACAAAGTTGCTACCGCTCCTGAACTCACATTCGCCACAATCACTATAGTTTTAGCTTGTAAATTTTTACCCGGTTACTAATTATCACTTATCATAAAAACTTATACTCCCTCCAATTAATTTATTGAAATTTATTTGACTGGACATCGAATTTAAGGAAAAAGATATGTAAGATTTTTGAAGTTGTGGTATAAAATGAGGCACATATATTTTGTGTGACTATAAATCATTACATAATGATAAATTATTTTCAAAAGGAAATGGGTTCATAATGCACATATGTTTGACGAGGACTAAAAAGGAAATGAGTTCATATCGGTGCATAAAACTTAAATAAACATTAAATAAAATAAAAATATGTCATTGTCTTCCTTCTTATATCAGCTTACAGAATTCAATGGTTGGTCTTGCAGGAGCTGTTGTGAAACTAATTTGCTATGGAAAGAAAGCAGTGGTTCAATGGGCCACGACCGACAACAAAGGTGAGTTTCGGATCATGCCCACATCTTTAACCAGAGCAGATGTTGGCAAGTGCAAGGTATATTTAGTGAAATCACCAAATCTAAATTGCAATGTCCCAACAAATTTCAATGGTGGAAAATCTGGTGGTTTATTGAAACCTTTCCTACCACCTAAACAAGCGATTACCCCTGCCGCTGTCCCTGTCCAACCACCTATGACTGATTTATATGGTGTTGGACCTTTTATATTTGAAGCCTCCAGCAAATTGCCATGCGATAAGAATTTAGCTCCTCATTAACAGAGAATACAAGCGAGAAAGATGGGAATAATGTATAAGAGCATGAGTTTGTGATGGAAAATAGTTTTTTTTCTTTTTTTGTTCTATATATAGTTTCTACAAGGAGACAGAAAACTTTGTACCACTATACAGAAATCAAATGAGCCACAAAATTCAAAATCGAATTTATTAAAACTGAAAATATTGACTGCTGACTTGAAATGCATCAATTATTTTGGGTATTTGAATCTCCAATTTTTGTTTTTCTAATAGTGTACTGCCTACTTTTTATTTTATATGACGTTTTTTTTTTAATATATTTGATTTTTTCTGAGCTTTACTATATTTGAAATTATTTTAACATGCTCTTATAATCATAGAAATGTTAAAATATATTTAAATCATAAGTTCTAAGAATACTTTTGGTATTTACAAAATTTCTTATTTTAAATTTTATGTGCTATCAGACACCACCATACACATTGAAACAAACGCAAAAAAAAATAAAAAAAAATAAAAAAAAATAAAAAATAAAAATAAAGTGTTGATGTTAAAAGGAGGAGATGGTTTTGACAAGAAATAAATGTATTCATGTATCTTGGCACAGTTATGATCGAGGAGATGAATATCCTTGTTCCATTTCCTTCCTCTAGTTTCAGGAGGAAGAAAATTTTGTACCACTATTTTATTCATGTTTTTATTTATAGTTAATGGGACTAGTAAAGGAGATCAGATTAATGTTATAAAGTACCAATAATATGGAAAAATACGATAGGACCTTGTATTGGTAAAAATAAATATTACACGTGAAATATTTCTTTATGGCTGATATAGCAAGACACGTATGTCACTAAGAAAGTGACAGGTGGAGAGTTGCTTTAAAAGATGCACGAGTCGTAATAGGTACGAGCAAATCACCCACGAGATGAAAGGAGTACGGTCACTCGAGCTTGAATTGCTAAGTGAAGAAACACCGGCAGGATGAATCAAAGACAATAAAGAGTGAAGATTCATGAATCTTCAATTAATGAGGATAAAGGATCAAAAACGTTACAGAATCATCACGAACAGTTACAATTGACAATTATAACGTCTCATTAATATCATTAATGCTCATAATGATCGGTCATAAAAGGGAAGAAACGTTGTACTTGTAAATCCCTATATAAGGGAAGGGGATTTCACTTGTAAGGACATGTTCTGATGATTATTGGAATACAATTACTTTCTTTTGCTTTCAATTGATTACTTTGTTGTTTCTTATACTAATTTCCTTTCTTATAATTGAGAGAATATGGGATTTCTTGGTTATCAGTAGCCCGAGTACTTCTAAAAATAGACTTTGATTGAGAATCTATTACTTTGGTTAAACAAATTGGTTCCGTTACCGAGAATCTTATAATCTTCTTACTTTCCAAATCTTTCTCTCTCACAACCAAGTCATGTCGACTGTCAATGACAATAACCAGCAGGTGGAAGGAACTCCAGTTCCATCACCTCAGGGAACACCACGCACCTCACGAGAAGGGTCACCTGAAAGATCTACTACTCACAATAATGAACAACATGGAGATGAACAAACTGTTGAGCAGGATACTGTGAAACAGTTGATCGCTGAACATGTGAATAATGCCCTCCAAGCTTTCGTTAGGGGACTATCAGTTGTGCCTCCAACTCCTCCCCCAAATAATACTGCAACTATGGAAATCCCACGTTCAAGATTAGCTAATTCAGGAAGCGGGGGAACTCCCAATGAGTCACGTGACGGGAGACTAGGTATGCCTAATAATTCTGATTTACAAACTTTATTACTAACTTTTCAGAAACAGGTGAAAGAACAAAACGACCGTATCGAGTAATTACTTGGTGTACCACCTGTGATTAAGGGACCGGATATCGACAAATATTCGCAACAACCCTGGAAACCAAATACGACTCCATTACCCATTCCCAAGAAGTTCAAAATGCCTGACATACCAAAATATGATGGAACGACTGATCCACGTGACCATGTCACAGCGTTCACTACAAGAGTAAAAGGAAATGATTTAACCAATGAAGAGATCCAATCAATGTTGGTCAAAAAGTTTGGAGAAACACTCATGAAAGGGGCATTAACGTGGTATTCTGTTTTACCTGAAAATTCTATTGACTCTTTCGTTGAGCTTGCAGATTTATTTATAAAATCACACTAGGGAGCTCAAAAAGTTGAAAAGAGAATGGAAGATATCTTTAAAGTAAAGCAAGGAGATACAGAATTGCTCAGAGAATTTGTAGATAGATTCCAGTGTGAAAGGATGATGCTACCAAGAGTACCTGATAACTGGGCAGCTATGGCATTTGCAAGCAATCTAAACGAAAAAAGTTCAGAAGTCACGAGGAAGCACAAAGAAAGCTTACGAGAGTTCCCTACCACAACATGGAATGATGTCTATAATAGGTATAGTACTAAACTACAGATCGAAGAAGACATCATTTCTCAATAAAAGGTCGATGAAAAGACAGGCTCGAGGCGATAAGAATATGAGAAAAGGTCCGGTAAAAGTAGGTACGAGCCTTATATGGTACCCTCCAGGCGAGATTCGCGTTCAAAATGAGAAAACACAATCCGATCATAGATTTACAAACAAAGATTCAGGCTCATCATCATCGAGATTCAGAAAAGATCGAAGTGAGCATAATAGGGATACCACGCAAATGCAAGGATTGGTGATTACAATTTTAATATCAGTACTTCCGAGTTGGTTGTTGTTTTAAGGAGCATAGGAGATAAGGTACGGTGGCCAAAATAAATGAGATCAAACCCAAACAGAAGAAATCCAGATTTCTGGTATGAGTTTCACAACGACCATGGACATAAAACATCAGATTGCAGACTGTTACAAGGTGAAGTGGAACATTTGTTGAAGCAAGGGTACTTGACAAATCTGTTTAGTGAGAAAGGAAAACAATCTTACATGATAAATAGACAAGAGCCTCCAAAACCTCCATCTCCGAAGAGAACAGTGAACGTGATAAGCGGAGGATAAGAAGTCAATGGTGTAACATACACAGCTGCGAAAAGGACATCAAAGTTCACGGTAACTCACGGGAAGCGAGTTCGTCAAGCTTTGGAAGAAGACAACATAACATTCGATAATGCATATGCGGACGGCTTGATGATTCCCCACAATGATGCAGTGGTAATATCTTTACTTATACATGATACTAATGTAAAACGAGTTTTGATTGATCTAGGTAGCTCCGTGAATATTATTTTGTTGCGTGTGGTGAATGAAATGCTAATTGGCGACCGAATAATTCTAAAAGCACGTTCCTTTTCCGGGTTCGATAATTCAACTGTTATTACAAAGGGTGAGATAAAGCTAAATACATTCGCGGAAGGGGTCATCAAAGAAACAAAATTTCAAGTGATAGACACCGACATTGCCTACAATGTGATTCTTGGGAGGCCATGGATTCATGATATGGATGTTGTACCATCTACATTACATCAGGTTATTAAATTTCCTTCAAAATGGGGAATTCAACAGATTCGAGGGGATCAACAAACATCAAAGAATATCAACTCAATGGTGCAGCCAAGTTAGAAAGATACAGGTGCAAATGAGGAAGATGCGGTAAATCAAATCTCAACTGAAAATGTATCAAAACAGACTGATGTGGATTTGAGACCAGATGTAATTCAAGAACCAGAGGAGAATGAAAACGTCAAAACAACAATTGAAGAACTCGAAGCTGTTGTACTATTCAAACAATGGCCAGATCGAAAAGTTCATATTGGAGGAAAGCTAAGCCCAGAAATAAAAGGTAAGTTAATTGAATTTTTAGAAACTAACGCATATTGTTATGCATGGTCGCATTCAGATATGACAGGTATAACTCCGAAGGTGATGACCCATAAATTAAATAAAGATCCATCATATATACCTGTCAAGCAAAAGAAGAGGAAGTAAGGATCATTCAAAAATCAAGTGATCAATGATGAGGTACAAAAACTCTTAAAGATCGGTTCAATACACGAGGTAAAATATCCTAATTGGTTAGCTAATATCGTGGTAGTTCCAAAAAAGAATGGTAAATGGCGAGTTTGTGTAGATTACACTGACTTAAATAAAGCATGTCCAAAAGATTCATTCCCTTTTACAGCATATAGATCAATTGATTGACTCTACCGCAGGTCATGAGCTATTAATATTTTTAGATACATATTCTGATTATAATAAAATAAAAATGTATCCCTTAGATAAAGAAAAAACTTCATTCATTACGGACATGGGGACTTATTGTTACAAAGTCATGCATTTTGGCTTGAAAAATACTGGAGTCACATATCAGAGGTTGGTGACCAAGATGTTCCAAGAATACCTGGGAAATACCATGGAAGTATATATTGATGATATGTTGGTCAAATTAACACAAGCGGAATATCATTTTCAACATCTTTCAAATACCTTCGAGATCCTCCGCAACTATAATATGAAATTGAACCCAGAAAAGTGCATTTTTGGCGTAGCTTCAGGTAAGTTCTTAGGTTTCCTTGTATCTAATAGAGGTATTGAAGTAAATCCTACACAAATTAAATCTATTGAAGAAATACCTTATATACTCACGAGCAAAAAATAGGTACAAAGATTGACAGTTAGGATTGCAGCTCTGGGAAGATTCATTTCAAAGTCCTTAGACAAAAGCTTCAAATTCTTTTCAGTGTTAAAAAAGCAAAATCAGTTCAAATGGACTGAGGAATGACAACAATCCCTCAAAAATTTGAAGGCATACTTATCGAATCCTCCTTTGCTGGCTAAACCAAGGGATAGAGAGAGACTGTTTGTATATCTCGCAGTTTCAGAAGTGGCTGTAAGTGCAATTTTAGTATGAGAAGATAAAGGTAAACAATCTCCAATTTGTTATGTTAGTAAATCTTTGTTGGATGCTGAGACTAGATATCCTCATCTAGAAAAACTTGCTTTAGCATTAGTTATGGCATCTAGAAAATTGAGACCATACTTTCAGTGTCACCCTATTACCGTAATAACTGCATATCCTTTAAGGACTATTTTGCATAAACAAGAATTGTCAGGAAGATTAGCCAAATGGGCAATAAAACTCAGTAATATGATATCATGTACCAACCTAGAACTGCAATAAAATCTCAAGTTTTAGCAGATTTTGTAGCGGATTTTAGCACAAAAATAGTTCCTGAAGTAGAAAAGGAATTACAAATATTCATTGGATCTAATCCAGGTACATGGACTTTATTTACCAATGGCTCCTCAAATGTTAAAGGAGCCGGTTTGGGTATCGTCCTAATTCCACGTTCGGGGAAAAGTATAAGACAAGCAATTAAGTGTTACCCTATTACTAACAATGAGGCAGAGTACGAAGCTGTAATTTCATGTTTGGAACTGGCACATGAACTCTCCATAGAGTAAATCGTGATTAAAAGTGATTCTCAGCTGGTAGTCAATCAGATGCAGGGGACTTACATATGTAACTGCTTGTCAATCAGATGTAACTGCTTGTTATTGTTTAATTCGAGGGAATTTATATCGAAAGATGTTCGGTGGTCCTTTATCAAGGTGCCTTGGACCCGCTTAAACCGAATATGTGATGAAAGAAGCGCATGAAGGGCATTGCAGAAATCACGCGGGAGGAAGATCTTTAGTTAAAACACTAATCAGGGAAGGATACTATTGGCCTAAAATGGAAGAGGATGCAGAAAATTTTGTAGCAAAGTGTGATAAATGTCAACGATATGATAATAATATGCATCGCCCTGCAGAGTTATTACACACGCTTATTTCTCCGTGGTCATTTATGAAGTGGGGGATGGATATAGTAGGTCCTTTACCACAAGCTAAAGGAAAGGTACTATTTTTGTTGGTATTAACAGATTATTATTTTAAATGAGTAGAGGTAGGAGCTTTCAAACAGGTACGAGAAAAAGAGGTAAAGGATTTTATTTGACGAAATATTATATGCCGATTTGGAGTACCAAAAGAAATCATATGAGATAATGGCCCACAGTTTATAGGCTCGAAATCACAGAATTTTTTTAAAGTTGGAAAATCAAGCGAATAACCTCTTCGCCTTATCATCCCGTGGAAAATGGACAAGCTGAGGCGACAAACAAGATTATCATTAATAACTTGAATAAAATATTAGAAAAATCAAAAGGCAATTGGCCTGAGGTATTACTAGGAGTATTATGGGCTTATCGAACAACAGCAAAGACATCTACGAGGGAAACGCCATTTTCACTTTTATACGGTTCAGAAGCTTTAATCCCAGTCGAAATAGGAGAACCAAGTACGAGATTCACATTAGCGACAGAAGAATCAAACGATGAAGAATTGAGAACAAACTTGGATTTACTCGAACAAAGAAGAGAAGCAGCAACACAAAAGCAAATCATAGAACGCTATTACAACAGGAAGGCTCACCTCAGATTCTTCAAGATTGGGGACTTCGTTCTCAAAAAGGTTTTTCAATCAACAAAAACAACTGGAGCAGAAAATTTGAACCTAAATTGGGAAGGTCCTTACAAAGTTCGAGGTATCGCAGGGAAAGGTGCCTATGAGTTAAAACCATGGATGGCAAGGTTTTACCTTCGAGTTGAAATGTTGTTCATCTGAAGAAATATTATTTCTGAGCGAAATAAATACCCTCGGTCAGGTATCACTTAATTACGATTTTTGTTTTGTACAGTTAAGATTATACTAACAATTTTAGATGATAGGCAAAAAGCTAGCCCACACCAAATGATAATATTAGACCTGAAAGACACGCCGATGCAAAATTATTCCTGGTCTAGGGTTACAACCTTTCTGATGGAAATAAAAAGGGTTAAGCAGTCATCATCTAAAGACTATATACCTTCGAGTCCCGTATGTATTTTCCTTTTTGGGAAATGGACCATATGGAAGGAATAATCAAGTGCTCGAGATTTCATACTTCAAAGATCAAACACTTGGGGGACTATGGAAGGCAAAGAAGACTAGAAAAGTTAGAACTCGTGTCAAACCTGGATCAATCTACCCAACAAATAGAAAGTTAGGAGAAAATCAAAAGCCAAAACACAAGCCTGATTCAAAAACCTATGGTGAAGTATACACTTGCAGATGTAAATTACAAGATCTTATGAGTATCTAAGTTAAAGGCAATTTTTTGTTATGGGTTGCAAGATATACCCTTAAATTTTGTAAAATCTCTTATAAAGAAAACAATTATGAAAGAGTTGTAGATGTTACTTGAATACATGTAAAGTATTATACAGTTTGAAAGTGTTCAAAAATACAAAACTTCTTCAAGAAATATGTATTTTCCTACTTCTTATTTCGTAGGTTTACACCAGTATGAAGTCGAGACGTCTTCTTCATTAAGTGTCGTTTATAAAAGGACCCTCTTTTATAAAAACTCGTGCTTATTCAGAAAGTCACGGAGTATTATAGCATTTTTAAATGCAAAATAAAGGAGTAATAGAAACTCAAAATAAAATATTATAAGAGTAGAACAAAAACTCAAAATGTAATATTATATAAACTCGGTTAAAACTAAGTATAAACTTAGTTCAAACCTAAGTATTTGATACTAAACACCAAAACGGACCAGGGGTAAAAGTTTCCAACCACTCCTGTAACTATGTGTGCACTACATGTGCTCTATGTGTCCCCAATCCCCATCACCCCTGTGTGTAGGTTTGTTCTTCCTGTTTTGGTTCTATGTTCTTCAAGTATTGCTGAGTTTGGTTTTGGCTCTATGTTTGATCTGCTGTTGTTTAATTATATAATTCTTTCTTTTCAAAAGTTGTTTTACTGAATGGCTCCCTATTTTATTTCACAAAAAATATTTCAAGCAAGTCTCTTTTAACACTGTTTTCTTACTAAAACCTTTTCAAAACTATATCAAGCACTCTCACTCTACTCTTAGGTCCTTATGTTCTGCCCCTCTAATGTGTGACTGCTTAGGGATCCCTATGAGATCCCTCTGAACTCTGATGCATTAGATCTGACTCTTCCATACTGCATTTACTCAATTATGGTTGTGAAATCTGGGTGTGAGAACTGTCCGGGATCCCTTGAGGTCCTTAGGGAACTCTGACACACCCGAATATGAGAAAGGCTATGAAATATTTGGGCATTTGAGGTTCTGAGAATCTAGGCCTGTTTTCAGGCTCCCTATAGTGTAACTTCTTATTTTTATTTATCCACTTATGTAATTCATTCACATGGGTTTGTAATAATTGTTGTAAACAAATATTGGGGATTGCTAGTGAAAAGGGGAGGGTAGCCATGTCTGTTGTCGATATCAATGGGGTAGAAACCATGCCTTAGTCTTACATTTCTATGTGCGCATTAGAATCCATGTTTAGGACCAATACATTCTAAGCATGTCATCAATGCATCATGTTCTTAGGTTTACTGTTTCAGCATCTCATCACTTAGAAATCCTGCTTCTAAGCTAAATAACAACATTAACATGAAAATTGTTGCTACTTTCATATTCTGAAATCATGTTGTAACTTTCTGTGCATCTAGAAATCATGCTTCTTTTTTTTTGTTGGTATTTTGCATATAAATCATTCTGCATCTTATAATGTTCATATTAGATACCATGTTTTAGGATCTCACTAAGTCATACCTAGCCAAAACTACTGATGCATGAAAAAAGGAACATAAGACAATCTCACATATGATTATCCTGTGTTAGTAAAACTGGTAATAAACCTTGTGTCTTTGCAACACTTAGAACAACATGCTTTAGGTAAAACAACTTCTAAACTGTTTTAATAATTCTGGTAACTATTGTGCATTCCCCCACGCCTAGGCAAGCATTAGGTAACCAACCTTTATAAAACCGGAAAATTGTTGCTTTGTGTTTACTGCTTAATGGTTAACATGATTAAAATCAGTGGGCAAACTAATTAGGGCCCCTGCTTCTGCGTTTATAAAATTGAAACTGCATATCTTCTGTGTTTTGATATTCACTTAGACATCATGTTTAGGATCCTTCTTAATAATACTGCCCTTGTTTGTGTTTGAGACGTGCTTTTTACATGCAATATTTGTGGAGGTAAACATGAGCCTCTTAATTGCTTCTTTCCTGTTTTATCTGCTAAAGTCCTATTTATTCTTGCATGTCGCCTTAGTATTTTCTCCTTTTAACCTTAAGGGTCTGTCTATACCGCCTATAGGTAGAGGTCCTAAATTCCTCTAGGACCATTAAGAGGGGACGGGTAACAGCACGCATAGAGATTGTTAAAAAACACTTGCTTTTGATAACCTCTAAGAGGTGGTAAAGGGTAGATATGGATATGATGACCAATGCGCTAATGCCACGTGTAGCCCCTCTTTTGAGTAGTGATTACCGGGCATTGTACTTATGTGATCCTATAGGATAAATAACCCAGGACTTCCCTACCCCTTACACATGTATGCTTAGACTACAAATCTTTCAAAATCTTGCATATGTATTTTAGACCTTAAATATTTTACAACTTTAGCACATATGTGTGCTTAGACTGCGAATATTTTCAAAATCCTTTACTTGTTTAAACTTTAGTTTCTTATTTTGTACTTGTCTAAATTCACAAAGTTTGTTTGGCCGGGAACCACAGTTGTGGACTTTGAGGGGTGCCTATTACCTTCCCCTTGAAGTAATTTCAAGCCCTTACCCTATCTCTGGTTATCTAATCTGTGTTTGTAAATGACCCTTAGTAGGTTCCCTAATGCACCTTAATTCGTTAGGTGGCGACTCTTCAATTCCTTACCCCTTTCCCAAAAAGGAAACGAGTTGTCCCAATAATGTCGAATACCTCGACCGATCCAAAGGGAGAGGGAGAAGAGAGGGGGCGCGACAGCATGGCGACTGTGCTGGGGATTTATCTAGGGTTTTACCATTTCAAACTGCTTTGTGAACTTGTCTTTACTTTGTTAATATTTGCGACCTTTCCCCTTTCCCCTTTATGTGCAATTAATTGTTTATCTCTTTCAAGTACTTGTTCTTTTCAAAATCAAAACTGACATGTTTCTTTTTGTTTTCCTTTGTAACTGCTTTTCAATCATAACTGTTGTATTTACCTCTTTCATAACGTGCAAATACATGACAACATTCTTTTATTTCTCATTTATTGTTTCATAATCATGCTCAACATAATATTCCACTCGTGCCTATACAAATCCTATAGAAACGCTTGATGAGTGGTTGCGCTCTTCCATTTTATATCACCCCTAAATTCGGAAAGACTTATTTGCGGTAAAACTAGTCGATCAACGGTGCAGTCTACGGTTCCGTGCCTTTCTCCCCCAAGTTGTCCGCTTGAGGGTACCAGTCTAAAAACTCATAGAAACCTTACTCTGTTATATTGTACATGCATCATGGTCAAACCTAGCTGGGTTAATGTGTCGTCCGCACAATAACCCTTTAAGACAGCCTTATCCAAAAGTCCACCGGGTTTTTCATAATCCCAACGGACGCAATCACGTTTTGTGCATTTATTTGGAGAACTAAATGCATGTATGCTAATCATAAGTGTATAAATAGTCGAGTCTAGCGGGGGTAAGGGTCTAACCTTATCTATTTTGCATAAAATGAGGCACGAAGTCCCCAGGTTCGGCAAGGTACAAAGAATACCACCACTGTTGCTGGATTGGTGGGAAGACCTTTCGCCAATGACAAAGACCATGTGAAGAGGGTCCTCGAAAACTTGCCCTCTTTACTGGATATCCAACCAAACAATATGTTGATCGAAGTAGCCGCTATGTTTTGGGACAGAGAAAGGTCTGTGTTCCGTTTTGGAAACATAGAAATGACCCCCCTCTTGGAGGAGATAGGGGGCTTCGCGGGATTACATTGGGACAACCCAGGTTTGTTGATGCTAGAAAACTATGCCGCTATGGGGTTCCTGAAGATGATGGGTTTGAAAAAGAATGATGATTTAGAGTGCCTAACAGAGTCATTGAATATCTCTATGAACGATACGGCCATAGAAAATCCTATCGTATTTTCCACAATGAGTTCTCTATTACTTCCTTAGGTCATATTCACCACAGGATTTTTGTGTTCGTTGTTTGCTTCCTGGGTATGATAGTATTTCCAAGCAAAGGAGATAGGATTCACACTAGACGGGCTATGGTAGCCAAAACCTTAATGGAGGGGATCGAAGGGAAAACATATACCATTCTCCCTATGATCATAGCTGACATATACCAAGCCTTGGACTGCTGCCAGAAGGGGTTCAAACACTTTGAGGGTTGCAATCTGCTACTACAGGTTTTGTTATTGGAGCATCTCCAAAGGGGTCAATATCGTCAAAAATTTCCAAGAAGGGCGTGGAATGATCATATAGCCTTCCATCACCCTAAGAGAATGACCTACATCCCAGACATGTTTGCTCAACCGGAAAATGCTACAGAATGGGCGCAGTTTTTTGACAATTTGACCGAGGACTAAGTTCAATGGATGTTCGAATGGTTCTCTACCAGTGAATTCATCATCAGATCGAGGGATGCTCCGCACCTGGTTTTGATCAGTTTAAGGGGAATATACCCTTATGTTCCCATCAGGGTTATGAGACAGGCAGGTAGAAGCAAGTTATACCGCAAGTCTCTAAAATGAGCCATTACAGGGCATATTTTCAGGATGACGACATCCCGTACAAATGTGAAGCTCAGCATATGTGGCATCTAAAGGTTATTATAGAAAAAGGACACCATCGAGCCCGACAGATACCATGCAGGGCATGTACGCTCTTACCTATCATGGTTGGAAGACAGCATAGCAGGGATAGTTGAGCCAGGAATCGGCAGGAACAGGGTCATAGACGAAGCGACTAAGGCTAAAGTGAAATACAATAAACTGCGCAAAAGGGTTTGTGATTCCGAAGCCAAGCATCTGGAGCAACACAAGACTGATCTGGAACTGATCAATGAGTGGAAGGAAAGGGCTATCAAATCTAATGAAAGGCTGGAATATTTGGAGCAGGGTCTGATGGAGCTAGAGGCAAAGACGAGGAAAAGGGTCGCCGACTGCCAGAATGTTGACGGAAATGAATGAGGGCATCTAGCAAGGGTATACCTGCTGTTGGGCATGCACGACCTGGGGAACCTGATTGACAGAGCCAAGAAGATCGAGTCTGGGGAAGGTCCTTCTGGGACCAAGTAGTGTAGGTTTCCTTTTCATTGTTTTTTTCAAATGTAATAAGGCCAAGTGCCATTAGTGACTTTATTTCCTGCTTATTATTTTAGTGTCGTTTTGGATTCATCTATTTTACACTAATGGAATGAGGCATCTGGCATCTAAGTTCTCCAAATCAACTTGTCGCTAGGCCTACCTCGGGCACAAAGAGGCTCCCAAGTTAGGACACGATTTTATTCCTGCACTATGTGTTTAAATACTGCAATATTTTCTCATGATCCTCACTGACTTGGCTACCTTTTATTTTTGTTTTTGTTTCTTTCTTTTGATTATCCCCCCCCCAAAGGTTGGTTCATGCATTCTGGCATCATGATCATATCACACAAGATCCAGGGGCCCTCCACCTCCTCCACCTCCTCCTCCTCCTAGTCCACCTAAAGGAAAAGGCAAAGGCAAAATGGAAGATTCAAGCAACATCAGACAAGAAAACACAATGACAGATGAACGAACAGAAGCCACTGAAAATCAAGGCACTCAAGTTCAGAATGAGGCTATGACACAACTCGAGCAAAGGTTGTTGAAACTCCAAGGGGAGCTTGAGCATGTCCGGAACTTGAAAATTTTTTTTTCACTCACTGTCCCAGATGTTACTCAAAATCCCCCTCAGAACACCCCAAACAAACAGAACCCTCCCACAACTCATCATCATATAAGTCCAACGAAAAATCAAATTATCCCACCACAGCACCAGCACAACACTTTGCCACACTCTGAGAAACACCCCACTGATCATCCCTGAACCATAAAACTCCACAAGTGACCACCTCTATGCTCAAACACCAGGTCATCAGAACAACCCCATATACGTGGAGACTCTACCTCACTCCACCCAACATGTTGCTTACACACTTGAATCCAGTGAGAAGGATATGCTCATTAAGAATTTGGCCGAGGAACTCAAGAAGTTGACTAGTCGAGTTCAGGGCGTTGAAGGGAGTAAGGGAGTCGAAGGGTTGAACTACGATGATCTCTGCATACAGCCCGATGTTGAACTACGAGAGGGTTACAAACCTCCTAAGTTTGAAACGTTCGATGGTGCAGGTGATCCTAGGGTCCATCTGAGGACCTATTGTGATAAATTGGTTGGAGTAGGAAGAGACGAGAATATTCACATGAAATTTTTCATGAGGAGCCTCACAGGAGATGCTTTATCTTGGTACATCAACCAAAACCCTAAGAAGTGGTCCGAATGGTTAAGTATGGCATCAGACTTCATGGACCGGTTTAGGTTCAATACGGAGAATGTACCGGACGTGTTCTACATCCAGAACCTTAAAAAGAAGCCCACCAAAAATTTTCGCGAGTATGCTGCTCGCTGGAGATCTGAAGCAGCCAAGGTCAGGCCTTCCCTAGAGCAAGAACAAATGAACAAAATTCTTCTTCCGGCCACAAGACCCACAGTATTATGAGAGGTTAATGGTGATTGAAAACCATAAATTCTCTGACATCATCAATTTGGGTGAGAGAATTGAAGAAGGTATCAAGAGTGGAATGGTCACTAACTTTGAGGCACTACAGGCCACCAACAAAGCCTTGCAGTCTGGTGGTATATCCAAGAAGAAAGATGCAGGAACAGTAATGGTTTCACAGGAACCCAAATCCCCGTTGGTATACCGAACTTCCCCACTCACCTATCAAGCACCCTCTCCCACATATCAGTCAACACCTCCACCAACATATCATTCATCTCCACCGTCTACATATTAGCCTACGTCCCCCAGATATTCCCAACCATCTCCTGTTTATCATACCTACAACTCTCAACCATCTCACTTCCAATCACCCCCTGCTCGCCAAAATTTCCCGAGACCTCGACCCAACTTTGATCGCAGACCTCCTAAACAATACACTGCCATTGCTGAACCTATCAATCAGCTGTATGAAAGATTAAAAGCTGCTGGTTATGTCACTCTGATCCCTGCTATAACCCCTGAAAATCCATAACAATGGGTCAATCCAAATAAGACCTGTGCATACCATTCCGGCATGAAGGGGCACACAATTGATGAATGTCACTCATTGAAAGATAAGATCCAATCTATGATTGATAACAAGTTCATCCAAGCAAAGGAAGCTTCTCCCAATGTTCGCAACAATCCACTTCCAGACCATAGGGGTATCAACATGATAGAGATAGAAGAAGATTGGGACCCAGAGGGGTCGATCGAGTTAATCATAGAAGGTGATGACCCAAAGAAGCCAGCAATCACTCTTAATCCCATCATAGTCCAGATTCAGCCATCCGGAGACGTCAAGGTAACCATGTCACTCCTATTCAAGTTTGAAACGGCACCACCTCCAGACACGCATTTGTCGTTCGAGGTTGAAGTTATGCCACCTGCTAAGGCACCCATTCCATTTGAAGTGAAAGTAGTTGCACCAATCACAGTGATAGTGTCAACCACGCCACCTTTCGATGACAAGGTTGTACCCTGGGATTACACGGCTGAAGCAAGAAGGAAAGGTAAAGTCAAGATAGAAGAAACTGGTGCTCCACAGGGGATGACAAGGACTGACAGGGTCTATACACCTGAACACTTGACAGAGTCTAGCAAGAATCCTTGCAACAGGCCACCCGTCATTGAGACAGGCCCAGATGATCTTCAGAGAAAGGTGCAGGCTAGGGAATACTCAGTCATCAATCAGCTGAACAAAACTCCAGCCCAGATATCCATTCTGTCATTGCTGCAAAATTCAGAGACACACAGGAATGCTTTGATGAAATTGCTGAACGAAGCATATGTGCCAAATAACATAACTAGTGGAGAAATGGCCAATATGGTAGGTCAAGTACTGGAGAGTCACAAGATCACTTTCCATGAGGACGAGCTGCCGCCTGAAGGGCTAAGTCATAGCAAAGCACTGCACATCACTGTGCAATGTGAGGACTACTTCATCACCAGGATTCTGATCGACGGGGGATCCAGCCTCAACATCTGTCCATTGACAACACTCAAGAAATTGGGCAAGGGGTTGTAGGGGATCAAAGAAGGATCCATGATTGTAAAGGCTTTCGACGATTCTCAGAGGTCTACCGTTGGTGAAATCAGTCTTTGCCTACAGATGGGACCTACATGGTTCGAGGTTGAATTTCAGGTGATAGACATATCGACATCCTACAATCTATTGTTGGGACGTCCGTGGATACATACCGATGGGACTGTGGCATCAACATTGCATCAATCAGTAAAATTTGAATGGAACCACCAGGAGGTGATCATCCATGGAAACGGAAGCAATCCTATCTATAGTCGCCATACCATCCCGGTGATTGAAGGTAGAAGAAGGCTGGATGGAGAAACCTACCATCACATTGAACGGATCAATGTAGTAGATAAAAAAATGGTGGGATAGTAAGATCGAGAGCATACTGAACTGGAGTGGATACGAGCCTGGCAGAGGACTCGGTAAGAATCTTCAGGGGATTTCCAAACCAATACAGCTGAAGCACCATGGCACCAGTTTTGGGCTGGGATACAAATACACATGGAAAGAGTACGAGAACTAGTCTCCATCATGGCGCGGCCCTTACTATCCATTGGAAAAGCCGATACTGCATCTAGAGCAGACCTTCCAGCAGGCCGACATAATATGGGGGTCAGAGGAAGGAGAAGCATTGGCGGCCTTGAAAAATCTATCCCTGGAAGATGGTGACATGGACTGTTGTGTTATTGTTGAGGAGAAGGAGGAGGAAGGCCCTACCGTCCAAGATGTGAGTAAGGAATTATTCCTCAAGAATTGGAATGTCAGACCATCCAGGGCCCAACGAGTCTCTGGGTAGAAAGGCTGAACAAGCATTATTTATTTCATTTTTTGCTAATGATTTCCTTTTCGCCTTTTCTACTTTTGTATTTTCCAATAAAATCTCCAATGTTCCAAAACATTCGAAAATCACTTTTATGTTTCAACGAATATGTATTTATTTATTATCGTTTCCCTCATTATTTTATCTATACAACATCACTATTTCCTGTCTTGATGAACCAATGATTGTGACATGCAATGAGAAAACGCAACAAAAGGACAATGATTCAGAAGAAGAGGATGTCATACCCGATGAAATTATCCGAGAAGTTGAGGATTTTGAAAACAAGCCTAAGTGCAATCTGGAAGAAACCGAGGTAATCAACTTGGGAGATCCAGAGACTATTAAAGAAACTCACATCATCATTCATTTATCACCATCAGAGAAAGTAGAATACACACAATTCTTGAAAGAGTATGAAGACATATTTGCAAACATGACTGGTCTAAGTATGTCCATTGTGGCTCACAAGCTGACGACCAATCCAATGTGCCCGCCGGTAAAGCAAAAGCTCAGAAAGTTCAAGCCTGATATGAGTCTGAGAATCAAAGAGGATGTTACCAAGAAAATCAACGCCAATGTTTTCAGGGTAGTCGAATATCTGACATGGTTAGCCAACATCGTGCCAGTACCCAAGAAAGATGGAAAGGTGAGGGTTTGTGTCGACTATCGGGATCTCAACCGGGCCATTCCAAAGGATGATTTCCCTCTCCTGAACATATACATCCTGATTGACAATTGTGCCAAGCATGAGCTTCAGTCGTTCGTGGATTGCTTTGCTGGTTACCGTAAGATTTGGATGGACGAGAAAGATGTCGAGAAAATGGCTTTCATTATGTCGTGGGGAGTCTACTGTCATAAGATGATGCCATTCAGCCTAAAGAATGCTGAGGCCACCTATATGAGAGCTATGACCACTATCTTCCATGACATGATACACAAAGAAATCGAGGTGTATGTGGATGATGTCATCATCAAGTCCAAAAGAGCCACTGACCATACATCAGATTTGAGAAAGTTCTTCAACATGCTGCGAAAGTACAACTTGAAATTAAACCCCGCGAAGTGTGCGTTCGGGGTTCCTGCTGGGAAATTTCTTGGGTTCATCGTCAGTCGCCGAGGGATAGAATTGGATCCATCAAAAGTCAAATCCATCCAAGAGTTACCACCGCCAAAGAACAAGAAAGATGTGATGAGTTTCCTGGGATGCCTTAACTACATCAGCCGATTCATAGCCCAGTCCACGGTTATATGTGATCCAATCTTCAAGATGCTAAAGAAAGATGCTGCGACCAAATGGACCGAGGATTGTCAGAAAGCTTTCGACAGAATCAAGGAATACTTGTCAACGCCACCAGTTTTGGTCCCGCCAGAGCCAGGTAAACTCTTTCTACTCTACCTTGCAGTATTAGATGAAGCTTTCGGCTGCGTTCTGGGGCAGCATGACGAGACAGGAAGAAAGGAACAGGCTATTTATTACCTGAGTAAGAAGTTCACTCCATATGAGGAACGATATTCTCTACTGGAATGTACCTGCTGTGCTCTGACCTGGGTAGCCCAGAAGTTGAGGCATTACTTCTGTGCCTACACAACATATCTCATATTAAGGATGGATCCCTTGAAGTATATCTTTCAAAAGCCCCTGCCCACTGGCAAGCTGGCCAAATGGAAAATCCTGCTGAATGAGTTAGAAATTGTCTATGTGATTTAGAAAGTGGTCAAGGTGCAAGCATTGGCAGATCATCTTGCCGAGAATCCTATGGGAGGAGAATACGAACCCCTGAAAACGTATTTTCCCGATGAAGAAGTATCATTCATAGGAGAAGACATTGCAGAATCCTATGAAGGTTGGAGAATGTTCTTCGACGGAGCAGCCAATTTCAAGGGAGTCGGTATTGGAGCTGTCCTGGTATCGAAAACATGTCAACATTACCCGGTATCTGCCAAATTTACATTTCCCTGCACCAATAATATGACAGAATATGAAGCCTTCATGTTAGGGCTCAATATTTCCATTGACATGAATATCCAGGAGTTGTTAGTAATTGGTGAATCAGATCTGCTAATACACCAAGTACAAGGAGAATGGGCTACCAAGAATTCCAAGATACTGCCGTATCTGCACCATGTGCGGGAATTGAGAAAGATGTTCATGAAGACAGAATTTCGCCACATCCCCAGAATTCAGAACGAGTTTGCCGATGTATTATCCACTATATCATCCATGATATAGCACCCAGATAAGAACTTTATTGATTCTATTCCAGTGAAGATCCATAACCAGTCGGCATATTTTGCCCATGTTGAAGAAGAAGCAGACGGAAGACCATGGTTCCACGACATCAGGGAATACTTGTCAAAGGGAGAGTACCCAGAGCTTGCAAATCACACTCAGAAACGCACGCTCCAGAGATTGTCCAACAATTTCTTTCTCAGCGGAGGAAACCTATATAGGAGAACTCCCGACTTGGGATTATTAAGATGTGTCAATGCAAAGGAAGCTTCCAAAATACTTGAAGAGATACATGCTGGGACCTGTGGCCCACATATGAATGGTTTTATCTTGGCAAAGAAAATACTCAGAGCCGGTTACTTCTGGATGATCATGGAAAAGGACTGCATCCAGTATGTCCGGAAATGCTACCGATGTCAGGTACATGCAGATATGATAAAGGTACCCCTAAACAAGCTCAATGCAACAAGCTCGCCTTGGCCGTTCACTTCCCGGGGAATGGACGTCATTGGACCGATAGAGCCTAACGCCTCAAATGGACACAGATTCTTCCTAGTAGCTATTAATTATTTCACCAAATGGGTCGAAGCGGCATCCTACAAAGCGTAGACTTGTCCACGACCGTATCATTTGGGTAGGTTCGGGGTTCCAGAGTCAATCATCACTGACAACGGCTCAAATCTCAACAGTGATCTGATGAAAGCCATATGCGAGACTTTCAAAATCAAGCACAAGAATTCCACAGCCTATAGACCACAGATGAATGAAGCTATGGAAGCTGCCAACAAGAACATCAAAAAGATATTGAGAAAGATGATAGAAAAGCACAAACAGTGACATGAAAAGTTATCATTCGCCTTACTGGGATAACACACAACAGTCCGCACATCAACCGGGGAAACTTCTTATTTACTGGTTTATGGTACGGAAGCTATTATTCCTACCGAAGTGGAGATCCCTTCCTTAAGAATCATACAAGAAGCTGAGCTCAGCACGTAGAATGGATAAAAGGTCGGTACGAGCAATTGGCCCTCATAGATGGGAAAAGGATGAATGCAATACGTCACTGTCAACTTTATTAGAATAGAATGTCCAGAGCCTTCAACAAGAGATTCAAGCCAAGATAGTTCACACCGGGGCAACTGGTGTTAATAAAGATCTTTCCACATCAAGATGAAGCCAAAGGGAAATTTTCTCCCAACTGGCAAGGTCCGTATATGGTTCACCGAGTATTGACATGAGGATCCCTCATGCTTGAAGAAATGGACGGAGAAGTCTGGCCAAAGACAATCAATTCAGATGCAGTCAAATGATATTATGTGTAACTTTCTATGCTTTTCTTCAATGATGTAAATTGAACTACGCCTGACCTGATTCCCGTTTAAGAGGGATACGTTGGCAGTCCTATGGGTTCGGTCATAATTCAATAAAAATCTCATTCCCCCCCTCCCCCGCAATTGGAAATTGGGGCAGAATTTTGAGAAGGACCCTCAAAATTCCGAAGCAAGTTCAGTCGATCGCAGCATGTACAACAGTCAGAATCAGCAACCATTTAACTGGGGCAGAATTTTGAGGAGGACCCTCAAAATTTTGTATCATGAGTGGTTGCAATGTCTTGAACCATGTCACGGTCGTCGGTTCATCTAAATTTCTCAAAATATGTTTTTACTATGTCTTTGTAAAATCATGCACGTTTTCAAAATATAGCTCTGTTTAGCAAACGCTACCCCGATGACATAAACATGATCATCAGACCAAGAAGAACGAAGCAAGCAAAGCGAGCGGGGATATGAACCAACCTTCCCCATCTACAGGACTCACAATTTTTCTTTGGATACAGGAATAAAGAACAAACAAGTTTCAAAGTCACAAACTTTAACACAGTCGCAAATGCAAGGTTAACTATAAGCACAAAAGAACGAACATGCTACATAGTCACAGTTATCACAATAATCGCAATACCATAACATATTACCAGCTAAGAAATCCTACTAGCATTCGCTATTTGTTCCTTTGCATAGGGCCAAGCCCTGCCTTCATCTTGCACGAGACTAAGCTCGATCCCACATTTTGCATGAGGTTAAGCTCTACCTCCATTTGCATAAGGCTAATCATCTTCCTTCTGCTGCATAAGGCTAAGATCTTCCTTCATTTGCATGAGACTAAGCTCTGTCTCCATCTTGCACAAGGCTAATCTCTGCTTTCATTTGCATAAGGCTAATCTTCTGCCTTCCCTTTGCATAAGGCTAATCCCCTGTCTTCCCTTGCATAAGGCTAATCTCTGCCTTCCATTTTGCATAAGGCTAACCGCTGCCTTCCTATCTACATTAGGCTAAGCTCCTCCTCCAATTTACTCTTTCACTGAGACTAAGCGCTGTCTCTCAAGCATTATCTACTGCGCTTCTCTTTCGAGCTAAGCCCAGCCCTTCAATTCGCAAGACTAAGCTCTGTCTTGTCAGCATTATATTTGTTTAACCAAAGAATTAGATCCTTTGACTAAAGCTATTTATAGGATGAACACGGGTTATTGATAAACAAGGAAATAGAGAAAAATGAATAATAGACAATGTTGCAGAAATATAAAAAAGCAAAATAGATTGTATTCGAGAATCAGATGCCTTTAAAAGCTGTATTCCCCTCCATTATATAGGAGATTCCTTGATATAACGTAAAAATCTTGCTATGATTGCCCATTAGTGACTAATTATGACATTAATGGGGCGTTACAAAGGATAACGGTAATTGGGGTACGGTTACATAACGTACGAGTAATCAATTGTGGGTCCTTGAATCTGCTCATAGCTTTGTCCAGATTCATTGTGACTGTGTCTCTTCCCTGCCTTGATCAGGTTGAGTTTCCCATGGCTGATGAGCTCGAGGGTTTATTGAATCGTGCCTCTTTGTTCCTTATCTCTTCAAAGAATCACATCCAGTTATCTATGTCCCCATAACTGGCTGATTTGTCAAGAGTTGACTTATGTGTGAAGCTCTTTTTTACCAATACAGATAGTCCCCCCACTTACCATATATTTATCAATTAATATTTGGTAAGTGGATACTCATTTATGGCGGGAATATTTTGCCGCCGCTTTACCTCGAAACATTGTATCCTTCTCTGAACCATAGGCGTTGTTTGTCACTTCCATTTAATGCTCATACCACGTGTCCTTCTCGGATTAGTTCTACATTTACTCGACACCTTTTAGGGATTTTTGCGGCTGTGTCAGTCCCGAAGTGACACCTTCAATTATGACTTTTCATCATTATTTTTCTTTTTTTCCATGTTTGACGGTTGTCCTCAAGTATAAATACATTTCTTCTTTTCTTTGCTTCCACGAAACACTTTCTAACTTTGTATTTTGTAAAGAACTTTCCTCTTGCCTTTGTAAACATGTCTTCTTCAAATCAACCTTAGAGAGTAATAGATATTGAAAATTTAACGCCATCTTCTGCTCTGACTAGGAGTCGGAGGGGTGGTAGACTTAGGAGTCTAGGATCCACTCCTTCGAGAGGCTCCTCTTCTTCTCAGATAGTTCCCCCTCCTTCCGCTAGGTCTCTAGTTTCTCCGAGGTTTAGGGCTTCTCGGTCTTTGTCTAGAGGTAGAGGTGAACGCCTTCGTGAACCTGGAGTTGATGAAATTGTTCCTGCTGAGTTTGTGTTTGCTAGAGATAATCAAGTTCTTGTAGACCAATCTTCTTCTCTTGAGAGTGTCGAAAGGTATCCAACCCTTATAACTTAGGGTCAGATTTCCCTTGTTCATAGGGAGTGTTTTTGGAGGCCTGATTTCCCTGTCTACATTCCGAATAGTAATCAAAGAATAATGTCTTACAAGATGGGATATTCTTTTGTTTATACGTACCCTTTTACTCTAGGGTTTAGACCTCCCATTGACCCAGTCATAATTGAATTCTGCCGTTTCTTCAATATCTACTTAGGACAAGTTGGTCCGCTTGTGTGGTGAGTTGTCGTATGTCTTAGGAGTTTAGCTTCTTTACCCTCCGTTCCTTTTACTTTCAACCATCTTATTCATCTCTACTCTCCTACCTTGTTTCGTGAAGGGGTTTTTGCTCTGACTTCTAGGAGAAAAAGAGTGTTGGTAACCCCTGGAGATGATAAGGATAAGGGTTGGTACCTCCGATATGTTGCTGTACCCACTGTTGGATTAGTGGGCGAAGAAAATCTTCCCTTCCTGAGAAGTGGAATCATGCACGTGAGTATGCTTTAGCTCACATCTATTTACTTTTCCTCATTATGACTTGAGATGTTTTACTAACACCGTATATGTTTCTTCTTCTCTCAGCAATCATGGATACTGTTGAGAATGTCTCCGGTATCCGTGATTGGGTAGAAAAATTATTGTCCGTTGCTCTTTTAGAAGAGAGATCTTGGAATTACCTCGCTGGGAGGTATGGTTGGCATGTAAAGACCCACGGTAGTGAAGCTTTTGTTCTTGCTTATTTCCTTACTCGAGTCTCTTCTTTCTTTGTCGCTTAAATTTTTCCCTTTTGATAGGGTTCTCTGCTCGTGGGTTGTCTGCTTCATCTATCTCGAAGATGTATTTGGCTCAGGCCCAAGAGATTATTGTTGGTTCGTCTTCCTCGAAGAGGAATATTGGTGAGTCTCGTTCCGTAGAATAAGAAGAAGAGAGTGCTTTAGTACAAGGACACGGAGAAGCCGAGTGGTTTTAGATGATGAGTTTACACCCATGACCTTTCCTTCCGTGTTTGTGGTTGAGCCTTCTACCTTTGAAGATGTTTCACATTCCCCCATTCATAAGTCTGTGGATTACCTGTTCCTTGAAGGTTTTTGACCTTGCTCCTGACGATGTTCCTTTGGCTGTTGTCTTTCCTGCTTCTTTAAGAGAAACTGTCTCATCTGCTCCTTTGGCTACTACGGCTTCTGCTGTTGCTTTGCCCGTGAATTTCTCAACTCTTCAACCCTCCGTGCCTGCTTCTTTGCCCGCGGCTTCTCCAGCTCCTCAACCCTCCGTGCCTGTTGCTGCTTCATCTCTGCCTGCTTCATCTCTTCCTGCTTCCATGCCTTCCGCTAGGGAAGTAGGGTCTTCCAGCAGAGAGATGCGGCAGGTGGTAATAGAGGTTCCAGGTGAGGGGAATCTTTTCAAGAAAATGGGTGAGCCCGAAGTTTGGCTCAAGCCTTTGATAGGTCTAATGCTCTTACATGGGTCAATGAAGTTGTGCATACCTCTTTGAAGGTATGATGCAGGTTATCCTCTTTCATTTTCGTTTATGAAATTTATCATATCTGATTGGTTTATTTCTTGTAGATTAATCTTATAGGCATGGAGCTTATGAAGAGGATCTCAAATACGGATCAGGAGACAAAAGAGTTGCAGGCCGATGCTGATAATTGGAAAGCACAGTATGATAGCCTAAGGATTGACATGGATGCCTTAGAAGAGGAAAGGAGTACCTTGAAGCGGCAGATGAGGCTCATGGCGGCAGAACTGGCAGTAGAGAAGGCTTCTTCCAGTCAGGCTGATAAAGACAAGAGTGTTCTGGAGTCCTCATTTGCTGAGCAGCTGTCCCGCGCCTCAGAGGAGATTAGAGACTTGAAAAACTTGTTGGGGCAGAAGGAGGAATACTCAGGCGAGCTCGTGCAATCACTCACTCGTACTCAAGAGAACCTTCGTAAGGCTTTAGATAAAGTTCAAACTCTGGAGGAGTCGATTGTACCGTTGAGGGCCGCCCATGAAGCTGCTGAAGCGGAGAAGGACGGATTGAGGGCTGAGCTTCAAGTATGGGCAAGGGATTATGAAGATCTTGAAGAGGTGGCTGTTGTTGATGTGAGCTGGGCGTATATGAATTCTCGCATTGACACATTGACGGAAATGAGTCAAGAAGGTTTCGACCTTAGTGCTGAAATAGCTAACACTAAGGAAGCCATGGAGAAGGCTCAACAAGGTCATAAACTCTCTTAACGTGATGGTGAGACTCCAGCTGCTCGTGCCTCTTCATCCGTAGTTTCTCCCGCTCCTTCTTCCAGTGAAGTCAACCCCCCTCCTGAAGAAGTTCAGTTGGTTTACCCTTTTTTTTAATCTTTGTTTTAATTGGTGGTTACCCCTAGTCCCATCGGGGGTAAATTTGGATCTCTTTAAAGTCCCCAAATGACAACTTAGGGGCACCTCAATGTATAAAAATTCTATTCGGCTAAGTATAAGTTAATACTTAGTTTTTGCTTAGCCGTTTTAATATATTGATGCTAGTATGACTTTTGTTTTCCGTTGAGTTTTTGTTTCACTCTTTAAGTCTTTTGCATGCTTTATTTTTTGGGGTTTTTGTTTTTACCTCTAAATTTTTGCATGAGGATGTTGTAATCACTCGTACCTTTTCATAGTAGGTACGGTGTTTGTGAGCCTTTTTGTAGTAGGCTTCATTTATGAAAGAGGGCCCTTTATGATTGTCATGAAGAAGACGTCTCAACCTCATGATAATGCAATAGAGTGATAGGAATTTTACACATGTTTAAGGATGTTTCCAAGGAAAGTTTTTTTTGTTTGAACTTCCACGACATTTTACGTGTGTTTGATTATCGTCTAAAACTCATGTTGCAACTGTTTTTGTTTAACAGATTTGATATACACTTGTATTTCGTAACTGTTTTGCATAGGTAATAGTTTTTCGATATTGATACAAGGGAACAACTGTTTTTCACCAGTAACAGTTTTTATAAAGTTTGGGGTTTCTACCCTCAACTGTTTTTGTTGGAAACAGTTTTCTAATAAGTACGAGGGAAATGTTTTCTTATTCGTAGTTGTTTTATTTGATAATAGTTTTCTATATGACTACAAAGGTTTCGTAACTGTTTTTAATCATAACAGTTTTTGAATAAGTACACTGATAATGATCTTTTACCCCTAACTGTTTTTGTTACAACAGTTTTGTATAAGTATAAAGATGTACATTTCTTCCTCGTGACTAATATTTTGCCTTTCAACTTGAACATGTTCGAAGGTTTTTTGCATTTTTGCATTAGGATTTGTATTTGGATGACTCTTTTTGATCTCTTTCGATTATGCTCGTATCACTTGTCTCGTTGGGTAGATGGGTCTTCAGGCTCGAGCTTTTGACTTTCTGATAGTCTTCTTTGCTTCGTCTTAGCCTTCCATAATTTATAGTCCCCCAAGTGTTTGAGCTTTGAAGAATGAGATCTCGAGCACTTGATTATTCCTTCTCTGTAGTCCTTTTCCTGAAAAGGAAAAACATTTCGGACTCGAAGGTATATAGTTTTTTAGATGATGACTGCTTAACCCTTTAAAACGTCCATCAGAAAGTATAACCCTAGATCAGGAATTGTGTTATTTTCTCGCGTATTTGCAGGTCTAATATCATCATCTGGTGATGGGTTAGCTTTATGCCTATCATCTTAAAAAGTTAGTAAAATTCTTAAATGTTCAAAATAAAATCCAACGTGTGATACCTGACCGGGGGTATTTTTTTCCCTTAGAAGTAATACTTCTTTAGGTGGATGGCGTTCCATCTTGTTGGTAGAACTCTGCGTCCATAGCTTCCAACTCATAGGCGCCCTTCCCAGCTATGCCTCGGATTTTGTAGGGTCCTTCCCAGTTTGGATTTAGCTTTCCTACGCCTGCTTCTTTCGTTGATTGAAAGACTTTTTTGAGGACGAAGTACCCAATCTTGAAGTACCTGAGATGAGATTTACGGTTGTAATAATGCTCTATGATTTGTTTTTGAGCTTCCATCTGTATCAGTGATGTTTCTCTCCGTGGTTCGAGCAGGTCCAGATTGGTCTTTAATTCGTCGTCGTTTGCTTCCTCCATGGCTGTTGTGAACCTTGTGCTTGGTTTGCCAATCTCCACAGGTATTAAGGCTTCTGAGCCATAGACAAGTGTGAACGGAGTTTCTCCTGTGGCTATTTTTAAAGTTGTTCTGTACGCCCATAGTACCGCTGGTAACTCATCAGGCCAGTTTCCTTTGACTTTATCCAGCTGCTTCTTTAGATTGTTGATGATGAACTTTTTCGTTGACTCAGCTTGTCCATTAGCCACGAGGTGGTATGGCGTTGAATTGATCCATATGATTTGCCAGCTTTCAAATAATTCTGTGATTTGCGAGCCTATGAATTGTGGGCCATTATCGCACACGATCTCCTTTGGTATTCCAAAGCGGCATATTATGTTTCGCCATAAGAAGCTTTTAACTTCCTTTTCTCGAACTTGTTTGAACGCTTCTGCCTCTACCCATTGTGTAAAATAGTCGGTTAGCATGAGAAAAAACTGTACCTGTCCTTTTGTTGTGGGAAGAGGTCCCACTATGTCCATACCCCATTTCATGAAAGGCCATGGGGATATTATTGGATGCAATAATTTCGCTGGTCGATGCATGTTATTGGCAAACCTTTGGCACCTGTCGCATTTGGATACGAAGTTCTCGGCTTCTTCTTCCATCATAGGCCAATATTATCCAGCTCTGATTAGGGTTTTCACTAAGGATCTCGCCCCTGAGTGATTTCCACAGTGTCCTTCATAGACTTCTTTCATCACAAATTCCGTTTGGTTAGGTCTGAGGCATTTAGCTAGGGGTTCTCTGAAGTGGATACTCATTTATGGCGGGAATATTTTGCCGCCACTTTTCCTTGGATCATTGTATCCTTCTCTGCACCATAGGCATCGTTTGTCACCTCCATTTAATGCTCATATCTGTATTGGTAAAAAAGAGTTTCACACGTAAGCCAGCTTTTGACAACTCAGCCAGTCACGTGGACACAGGAAACGCGACAGCTGGATGTGATTCTTTGAAGAGGTACGGTACAAAGAGGCACGGTTCAGTAAACCCATGAACTTATCAGCCACGGGAAACTCAACTTGATCAAAACGGGAGAGAGGAACAGCCAGAATGAATCTAGACAAAGCTACGGGCAAATTCAAGGACCCACAATTGATTACTCGAACGTTATGTAACTGAACCTCAATTACCGTTATCCTTTGTAACGCCTCATTAATGTCATAATTAGTCATTAATGAGTAACAATAGCAAGAGTCGTACGTTATAAGAATCTCCTATATAAGGGAGGGAATGCAGCTTGTAAAGGCATCTGATTTTCGAATACAATCAACTTCGATTTTCTATATTTCTGCAATA
>MDKI01080281.1:0-20288 GCA_005239505.1 Nicotiana paniculata
TATATATATATATATATATATATATATATATATATATATATATATATATACACATATATATGAGTATATAACGCCGTCTGAGTCATGGGTCAATGTACATGTATAAATAAATGCAATGCATGAGAAGTATATCAATAAAATCTCTCGGCATGTCATAAGACCATCATACCTCTGATTGATATCATGAAACAAACTTTATCAACTTATGTATTTTCTAAGACCCATGAACAGACGATAATAATAATTCACATGGGGAATCATGAATATAAATACCCTTAGTATTTCTATGAATATAGTAATTTATGGAAATCGTGCGTTTGCTCGTTTTTTTTTATAATTTGGATCATGCCAAAATAAATAAGTGATAGCCTTAACACACCTGGATTAGGAAAAAGTCTGTTTGATATTCCTGGAAAAGGTTGCACCGCACTCCCTTAGAATCGCCAAATCTCACGTTGCTAATGTGCTAATAATTCTCGTTGGAATTATTTGATGTAGGGATTTGTTGAATAATCATGTTGCTACTGTTTTTAGTAATTTTCCACGAAATTGGTTACCATTACTAACAAATTCACCTTACAAATCTTCAAACCTCACATCTGATTGCCTATATTGTGTAACTTACGTTTTTGAAAGGGCTTACATAATGCTGGAGTGCACATATTTTGTATAAATCATGTTCAAGTTCAAATGGTTTAAATATATATAAATCTTGTTAAATGCTCTAAAATGGTGACATCTTGCCATGTCTTATATTAGTCATTAGTAGCTTTTAAACTCATGAGCTACCACGTTAAAGGTAAGTCTCTCAAAGTTATCCAATTTGTTTAAAATTTATTAATCTCCCACTAACCAATAATTAACCAATTACCCACATAATTATCTCAACTTACTAAGAATACTACTTACTTTTAACATACCTTATACACCTTATTATAATGGCCATGGGGTACTTTGTATGCTACTAGTCCATAAATACCGGGTATTTTAGTTCGGGCCGTATTTTATCCCAAAATGTCAAACCTCGATGAAATTCATTTTCTTCGAATTGCTTCCCTCTCAACTTCACGATTTAACTCATTTCTTGTTTGAAATAACATAATGTTTATAATTTCAAAAATAATCCCATTCCCGAACATATGTTGATAAACTTACGACGAAACTTTAGCGTACGAAAATGCGGGATGTATTATCTCATATCCAAGCTTTCACCAATTTGCTTATGGCATACTTTTACGTACGAAAAAATGGGGTGTAATATCATTCCCCTCTTTTGGAACATTCGTCCTCGAATGTTGTCTGATGCACTTATCATTCTCATAACCCATAGCTCTTGCGAATACTTTAATACTTTTCTTGCCATTTAGGCAACCGTTATTTGAATAAATCCAAAGGCCATGGCATTCCCCCCTTTAGGCCTCTTTCTCACACCACGGTCTGGTGTCGGAATTCATCCAATCTCGTAACTCTTGCTATCTTCTGTCATGCATCCTGTACGACTTTTTCCTTATATGTGCGCCTAAGCGACTATCCTCTCCTTTATCCTCTAGTTTTTAGCCAATCTCTAGGCCTCACTTTGTAAGCATATACACAGCTTAATAAGTTGTCCCTCTGGGTATCTATATTGAAGTTCTTCGCTCGATACTTTTTTTGAACTTACAAATATTGTTATATCTTATTTCATAGACCTGGTTATTCATTCGTATAACTTTACTGCATCTAGGTAGGCCCTACTATACCATAACTCTCACCTTGGTTTTATTATTGTCGAAGTCTGCTACCCAATTCCAGGTACTCTCCCGCTTCTCATCATAAATGTATAAACCCAAGTCCTCCAATGCTTTCTTATTATTGTTTATCTAAGGGATGAAATCCTTATCTCCTCTCATACGCTTGAACTTTATCCATCTTTTTTCGATTCACCTTAACGTTGATTTATAATCTACCACTGATAACTTAACCTCTTATGTAACACTATCGCTAGGGCTCATGTCTCATCGGGAAACATCTGAACTGATTAGACTGATCCGCCTGGGGTGATACCATGCTTTCATCCGCATCTCACAGCATCCCAATGTGATTCACCTCACGTGGTTATTTTAATTTCCTTTCCAATTCATGAAATCCCTTTTTTTTCTTCGTCATACCATTACTCAATCGAAGGCCCAAACGCCGTCCTTTACCCTCATTCTACTTACCAGGGCATCATTTCATCTTTTCTAAATGTTATTAGTCTTAGGCTCCTTTGAGTTCATTCAGGCTATAGTGAGCTTTGTCTAACTTAGAGAAACCATCTGCTCTTCTTGTTTTCATGGGCTTAATCCTGAGGATTTATCCATTTTCATTACCTTCTCACTCAGCCTTTCTTATCCTTACTCCTATTTTCTAGAACCTTGTTGCTTCACCATACAATAGCTTGCGACCTACACATATCTATTTATATTACTTGCAACCTTTCAACTTGCTTGCATCATGGATTACCTTATGCCATTCTGGAACATCGCGCGAGATATCAAATCGTCTCTAACTCTTCTTTACTCTATTATTAGACCTTTCGGTACTTAGAAACCATAGGCAGGAAGATATGCCACTGACGACACTGCTATCATTCCTGGATACTGAATCCCCATGCTTCTAGCCTTCTTTCCGAAGTATGGACTATTCACAGCCTTCTGCATTTGAGTATCTCGTACGTTGTTCCCTTTACCTTACTTACTTTAAAATATTTCATATATCTTCTATCTCTTTTACGACCTCCCTTCCACATAGGTATAATTCACGTCTATAACTTGAAGCTCTATTATAATACCTGCACCGCTAGTGCATGCACAATCCAAGTAGGAGTTTCATGCTGACTTCTTATAAGGCTGGTACCTTAGGTTTTATCGTAGAGCTATCATAAAATATAGCTACTGTACTATCTCTCTTGCACCTCTGATATTAAGAGTGATTCTACAATGTTCTCAATCACGATGTCCATAATTTCCTGGGTCCAATAATCAAGCTTCTAATTTACTTAGTTGATGTAGCTCTTTAGTTTCCTCTTTCCTCTGATCAAATTTTATGTAAGATTAAGCTATCTTTTGATATGCGGCTCATGGTGTTAGTTATTACTTTATCCCTTCAAGGACACTATGGAATATCCATGATTCAATCTTCTAACAATTTGATCCGGTGTCTGTGACCTGGGGAATTCTTTCTTTTAACTTATACCAGAGCCTTCTACGATTGTATAATTATCAACATATATGCTGCATGGATAATACTCCGAACTCTTAAGTGCGTTCATAATGTAACTAACACTGGATCATTGATCAAAAAATTCCTTTTGTTCCTTCTCAGCTTTCTTTAAACGTAAGCTATTACTTTTCCTGGTTTTTTCTGCCCCCTTGTTGAGTGCATACTTAGCTTATCTTAGTTCCCACACATGCCAGAGTTTTCGGGCAACTCATATGATCTCGAATATTAATTTTGGTTTTACTTCCCATTCATTATCCACGGTAGGTGCACTTTCTTTGGAGAGCTTACAATTTTGTTGTGAGACTGTTGTTACACGATCATTTTCTCTTTAGGCCACTTTGCTTAGGTTGAAGTCTTCTTCCTTATTTCCTCAACTAGTCTTTCATTGTAGTATTTAGGGAGGACTTTCTGACTGTTGTAAAGCTGTGAGCTTATTACATCGTATACTCGGCGAAATTTTTGATGTCCTTCCTCGTCTATAATTATCCGTAGTTACTTATTTCCACGCCCTTGTGCTTGTAGGGTTGCTTCTGAACTGATATTTTGACCATCTTCACAGTGGTACTCTCTTTTATCTCCGTAACATCCCTACTATACCTTTAGCTACCTGGACTCCTATTTGAATATATCTCAAGTATTATAATAACGTCACTACGAGGCTGTATTCTCCATGTTGGGGTTCATTATGTTTATCTTCCATGATCTGTTGATTTGTCCATAACCTCTTGTCTAGTCATGACTAGGCTCTTACTGAATCAACTACTAACTACTCGTTGACCCATTCTCATATCAATATTTCACGTAAACTTTCTTGGGTTATTTCCTTTGTCTTAACTTACCTCTCGTACTGGCTCTTTTTTTAAATCCCGGGCCGAAACCCTTATTTCCCCTCCTTGACGTCGTGCTTACATAATGTTTTGGAATTGTAGCATATCTGTAGGATTGAGATAAGTGCAATCTCATCCCTTTTTCATTTTAGTGCATTCTTCCTTTACCACTCCATGATTACGAGAACCCCTAAATTCTGACTTCACGCCACATTGCTCCATATTCCCCCCTTTAAGGGGTACTAAGAGCTGGAGCTACGATGATCTACCTATAGATGTTTTACCTCTTCATCTTTGGCATCTTTTCACATCATCGATTACCCTTACTCGCCTTGTAGTAATGCTTTTTGTACCAAGGATAACAACATTTCTTACTCGCGCGGATGGCACTTAGTATATCTGGCGCACATAGTTCCTTAAGCTTAACTTTGCTCATATTGATTTCTTTAGGGAAGCGTCTTCCTAAATGACCTTTAAAAGGTATTCTTTTTTCGTCCATTCTATTATCACCAGAATGCAATCTCTGAAATTCTCATGATGCCGACTATTATCATATCACTCAGTCCCCAATTCACGTTTGGTTCATCTTGTTCACCAGCCCATACTGATTTCTATTATTCTGGGTTCTAACTTTTCCTTTCGGTAGTTGCGTTCGAGTCACAAACTTACTTTTCGAAGTGAGGATATGACTTATGTCCTATACTCTTTTGTTGTCCTAAGGCCTATCACCTCTCGTCTCTCCCTTCACTTGACAATAGATTCTGTAACACTCTACTATTGTCACCCATTTATCACATCTCACTCATAATTCTTCCTTATCTCTCTTCTCATTACTCTGCTAATATTTCTGCCTATCCCTTTCTTGTGAAAACTTCAACAAGACATTCTTTCAGTTTTAGCTTTCCTTGCTTCATTCATCGGCTCTTCAGGTTGCTCAATGCCCTCGCTCTACTAGGGGCGAGGGTCACACTAGGGTAATATTTATCCTTTCTAGGCTTTCAGTGCCTATCTTCAGAATTGTTTTCTGATCATGCTCGTATTCACATATGTGATGACCCAAGGGGTCATATTATAAATTAAGACCCCATTCCAGTCTCATTATCCTTAAAAAGACTAATTATAATTACCTCAATTTGCGTGCCTAGTTCGAACGTGAAAACCGAAAGCTTTTATGTGAAAATATAAGAAATAATATTTTTTGGAATTTAAAATTTGGTTTTAGTTGACTTGGTTCAACATTTGGAGTGAACGGACCCGAATCTGTGTTCCGACAATCCCGGGAGGTCCGCAATAAAATATGGGACTTGGGCGTATGCCCGGAATTAGATTCCGAGATCCCTAACCTCAGAAATTAATTTTTGAAAGAAATTGTTTTGCTGGATTCTTAATGAAATAAAGAAATGAATTAATATTTAAAACCGTTGGTATCGGGCCCGTATTTTGATTCTGGAGCTCAATACAGGTTTGTTATGATGTTTGCATCCTATCTGTTAAATTTGGTAAGAATCGGAGTTGAATTGACGTGATTCCGGCGTCTAGTTGAGAAATAGTGAAAGTTGAGTGTTCTTGAGAAAAATGATGAGTTTTGAGGTTAAATTCATAGTTTTGGACGTTATTTTCATGATTTGATCGCACGAGCAAGTCCGTATGATGTTTTTAGACTTGTGCGCATGTTTGGTTTAGAGCCCTGAGGGCTCGGGTTCGAGTAGGCTTCAGGATGTTTTTAAACTTGTAAAAATCTGCAGGTGCACCAGTTCTGGTGTGCCCGCACCTGCGAACCTTTGGCCGCAGATGCGAGCTCGCAGGTGTGAGCGGAAGACGCAGGTGGGACCAAGCATGGGTTCTCTCTTTTTCGTAGGTGCAGACCCTTCAGCGCAGGTGCGAGACCGAAAAAGCGGTAATGAAGTCGCAGGTGCGACCCAAGATGCCCAGCTCCTTTTCCGTAGAAGCAGAATTTCTCCCGCACGTGCGGAACCGCAGGTGCGACTCAAGCACCGCATGTGCGAGGGTCGGGCAATGAGTTCATATTAATTAGAACTCCAACCTTTTTCTTCTAATTTTTTACAAGGTAGAAGACCTAGGGCGATTCTCTCAAGGCGTTTTCTTCCAAAATCATAGGTAAGTGTTCATTAACTATTTTCTTTCAATTACCCAATGTTTTTCATCACTTTTTAATCCAAAATCAAGAATTTTCATGGTAAAAATTGAGGGTTTGGGTAGAATTACGGAATTTTGTATGAATCGAATTTTGACCTCGAATTGGGGTCGGATTTCGAAACTAATTGCATATTCGGGCTCGGGGGCGAATGGGTAAGCGTAATTTGGTCCGAATCCCGAGTTTGGACCAAGCAGGCCCGGGGTCGAGTTTTTAAATTTTTTTAGAAAACTTAGGAAAATCATAAAGTTTTAGTAAAGTTACTTCCTTTAGCCTTAATTAATGATATCAAGCTAATTATGATTAGATTCGGGTGTGTTAGAGGTGAATTCGAAAGGAAAAGCGGTAATTGAGTAGTGAGTGGCCTGCGAATTTGAGGTAAGTGCTTGGTTTAACCTTGAGTTGAGGGAATAGGAATCCCCAACTTAAATGTTATGTGAATTTGCATGTGTATGGTGTATAGCTGAGGTGATGAGTATCTATGCACCACCAAATTTTCTGTTAAACATGATCCTTTCCCCGTTTCCAATTATTTGCTTCCGGGCTTAATTGTTTCATGATCATTGATGTTTATATTTCGATTTGGATTCGTTAACTTATTGTTAAGTATTGTTCCAAGTATTTTGGAAGTGTTGGCTGTTCTCTTAGTTTTGTTATGTTACATAAGGATTGAGCTGGATATCAGTGTTACAATATGTATATAATTTCCGGTTGGTTTCGTTGTGAAAAGATAATTGATGAAGTTTATGAGTTTTACAGCTTCTGTTTACAATTGTTGATACAAAAATGTTGTGAAAGACTTGTCCTGAATTGTGAAAGTTTCTGTAAATAAACTGATATGATATGTCTGGTGGGAGCGGGTTGCATGCCGCAACAAGGAGTGATAAGGGTGGACAGGTGGGATCGGGTTACACGCCACAACATGAGAAGTAAGGGTGATATATATATAAGAAGAAAAAATAAGGGTGGACAGGTGGGAGCGGGTTGCGTGCCGCAACAAGGAGCGATGAGGGTGAATATTTATGTTTTACTGATTTTCGAAAATAAGGATTTGGAAAACTTCGTATTTATTAAAAAGGTTTTCATACTCTGATTTTATTGTGATTTAAATTGAAACTTGGAAATTTTGAGGAATTGATTATAATTGACATCTGAAAAGAGTTATAAGAGTTGTTTCTTTTATTTACTATTGCATGTTATTGGTTATCGAGTTTATTGTTACTGTTCCTTTCTTGCTTTATTATATATATTGTTTGTAGGTTATGTAGTTAATTACCCGTCGTAGCCTCGTCACTACTTCGTCGAGGTTAGGATTGGCACTTACTCAGTACATGGGGTCGGTTGTACTGATACTACACTCTACACTCTTTTGTGCAGATCCAGGTACCGGCCAGAGTTAGGAGATCTTAGTAGTTGAGCATTTTCATTCGGAGACACGAGGTAGATCTGCTGGCGTCCGCAGATTCCTGGAGTCTTCTCTTTAGTTTATAGACGCTGTTTTATTTCGTTCGAAACAAACATATATACTTCTTCCAGTCACTATTTGTAGTATTATTAGTAGTTCGTGAATTGTGACACCAGACCCTGGGGTAGTTTTATAGTGATATATTTAGTTCGTGGTTCGGTTTAATCATTGCTCGTTATTAGTATTTCATGAAGTTATTTAGTGGAAAATATTAGATTTGTAGTTATTTCGAATTGTTCTATTATGTGTAAGTAACTTTAAAGGAAAATGGTTGGTAAATTTATAACATTGGCTTGCCTAGCAAGTATTGTGTTAGGCGCCATCACGATCCCGTGGTTTGGGAATTTGGGTCGTGACAACATCTAATTGTAATATTCTAGAGTGCATCACCTGGGTATATTACAAGGAGATCTATTAGCACATTTGTAATATCCTTTGAAAAAGTCAACTAATACAAACAGTCCATTAACCATTTTGGGTTACTCTAACCCCAGTCGGATTCTGATATTCCGTCCTTTTCTTAAACTACACCTGTTAACCCCCATAGGGCATAACTGAGATGGGTGCGACCAATTGTATATACCTCTATTATTCATGAAGGTAACTCAAAATGCTTATATCTCTCTTCCTGAATTGTAGGTAATGTTTAGCTCTACTAATTAGGTACGTCGTACCCTTCTTCACCTTTCTTCTTCTATTTGTTGAAACTTGTGTCTACCTTCCGGTTATATTATTCCTTTTTTTAACCATAAGAGTGGATAGACATTCTTGCCTTAGGGATCCTAATCAAGAAACTTACATGTCTTAGTACACACATGGTCTGCTGAATACCTCATATTTATTCATCATAAGAATCATGAAAAATTGCGTTCTCCTAACTAAACTCTTCCATAGCCACATTCAATCTCTTACCAACCGTCTTTCTGGATGTAGGTTTCATTTTATTAATAATAGAAGTTAGGAGTTTGAATTCTTATAATTGAGCTCTATCACACGATCTTGAGTAAGAAGAAAGAGTGACAGTCCTAAATGCCCTGTAGCCTCCTGCTTATAATTATGGTGCACGACACACCCATAAACAAGACTCTACTAGACAGAATTTGTAGATTCCCTAGAACAGAACTTCTCTGATACCACTTTTGTCACGACCCAAACCAATGGGCCTCGACGGGCACCCGGTACCTTACTCAACCGAGTACCAACATAATGTATCTTTTTGTATCATACTATCATAGGTAAATGATCCAGAGAGGCTATCGTGAGATAAGTAGAATAAAACATGGAGAAATACTCGACATTGGATGATCCAACATGTAATCCAAACTTATACATATGACGTATGGGCCTATAAGGTCGGCATGATCCTTTATATACTCAAACATAGGCCGACAAGGCCATACAAGAATCCGTATACATGACATATGTCTACAAGCCTCTAAGAATACATAATATCGTAAAGGTTGGGACAGAGTTCCGCCATACCAAACAATACACATCTAAATCACACTGATCAAACAAGCAACTCCGGAGCAAATAGAGTGCACAAACATCTTCCGCTGAGCTGATCGCCTACTTGGAGGACTCTCGACCTATCTATCGGGACCTGCGGGCATGAAACGCAGCGTTCCCAGGAAAAAGGGACATCTGTACAAATAATGTACCGAGTATGTATGGAATGAAAATCAGTAGACAATAGACATGAGAGAAACATGGAGTAAAAGACTCGACATGTAAATCTGAATAGCTCTGTGAAATCCTTTAATATTTAAAATGTTATGTATATACGTATACATGTCATTTCATGCATAGGTACATGTGTTCATAACATCATCAAGCCTCTGAGGGCATCCCATCATATCATCTCGGTCACTGTGGGCAAAATCATCAACGTATACCAGCTGATCAGGTGGTGGTGTGTATATAACACCATAACCTTTCCCATATCCCATATACATATATACGCGTATATAACGCCGTCAGAGTCATGGGTCAATGTACATGTATAAATGAATGCAATGCATGAGAAGTATATCAATAAAATCTCTCGGCATGTCATAAAACCATCATACTCTGATTAATATCATGAAACGAACTTTATCAACTTACGTATTTTCTAAGACCCATGAACAGACGATAATAATAATTCACATGGGGAATAATGAATATAGACACCCCTAGTATTTCTATGAATAGAGTAATTTATGGAAGCAATGCATTTGCTCGTTTCTTTTTTTATAATTTGGATCATTCCAAAATAAAGAAGGGGTAGCCTTAACATACCTGGAGTAGGGAAAAGTCTGTTTGATATTCCTGGAAAATGTTGCACCGTACTCCCTTAGAATCTCAAAATCTCACGTTGCTAATGTGCTAATAATTTTCGTTGGAATTATTTGATGTAGGGATTGGTTGAATAATCATGTTGCTACTTTTTTGTGGTAATTTTACACGAAATTGGTAACAATTACTCACAAAGTCAACTTACAAATCTTCAAACCTCACATCTGATTGCCTATATTGTGTAACTTACGTTTTTAAAAGGGCTTACAGAATGCTGGAGTGCACATATTTTGTATAAATCATGTTCTAGTTCAAAAGGTTTAAAGATATATAAATCTTGTTAAAGGTAAGTCCCTCAAACTTATCCAATTTTTTAAACTCATCAGCTGCTACGTTAAAGGTAAGTCCCTCAAACTTATCCAATTTTTTTTTTAAATTTATTAATCTCCCACTAACCAATAATTAAACCAATTACCCACATAATTATCTCAAATTATTAAGAATACTACTTACTTTTAACATACCTTATACACCTTATTATTATGTCCATAGGGTACCTTGTATGGTACTAGTCCATAAATACCGGGTATTTTAGTTCGAGCCGTATTTTATCCCAAAGTATCAAACCTTGATGAAATTCATTTTTTCCACTTGATTTCCCTCTCAACTTCACGAATTTACTCATCACTTGTTTGAAATAGCATAATGTTTATAATTTCAAAAATAATCCCATTCCTGAACTTACTTTGATGAACTTACGATGAAACTTTAACGTACGAAAATGCGGGATGTATTATCTCATATCCGAGCTTTCACCAATTTTCTTATGGTATACTTTTACGTATGAAAATATGGGGTGTAACAACCTCGTTAAAGAGACTTGCCACCTCATTCATATTTTCCTGGTCCTCCTCGATCGCCAGACATCGGAGATAGCTGGCTACACCCACAGGGGAAGATAAGATTCGGGCATCCTCCGGCTGTAAGAACAACCATCCTCTTGCGCTCGGGGTCCACAATCGATGTAGGAAATTGCTTCACCACTCTTAGGCTCGTACTCGGCCCATCAGTTACCGAAGTCACGTCTTTCTTCAGGATCTCCAAGTGACCCAGCCCGGAGAAATCTTCCAATGGGGACATGTCCATGTCGTTGAAGAAGGAGTGGAGAGGATCGTCTGTACCCCGAACTCCTTCACTTGACTTTTACTTACACGTTTGGGCCTCTTCAAGAATGTACTCGGTATAGGAGGGAATTTCAATGATGTCTATCACACCAGTCGTCTCTTTCAAAACAAGAACGACTTCTTGGGAGGTCCTAGCCTCCGTCTCCACTTCGACCTTCCGAATCGGGGGATCTGCCTCGTGGCCCCTTTCCTCGATCATTGCCTGCTCCCCGACAGGGGTCAATCCATGGGCGAAAAAGATGTCATCTTCTTTGGGCTCATCCCTGAGCCGGTGCAGGAAGTTAGAGTCCGGTACCCTGGACTTAGTATTATTCTTGGTCTTACGAGCCCGGGTGGCTGCCCTCTTTTTTATCTCTACTTTGGGATTCAAGGAATCCGAGGACTTTCTTTTCCTCTTCTTATCCTCCGCAGCAGCCCCGGGTTGTCCTAAAATAGAGGGTTCAACGGGTAAGGACGTATCCTCATCCCCGTCCAGCAGCCTAAGTTCGGTGCTCTTAGGCAAACCTACGAGGAAAAGGAAAAAGTCAGCATTATATAAGCTTGGGGCGTAATAATAACTATTCAGGGGAGAGCCTTACCATTAGTATGGGCCTCCCATTTTCCCTTCGAAAGTTTGCGTCACGTGCGCTCGTAGTATGAAATTTGCTTGCATATTCCTTCGATCCACTCCTTGATCTGGGGGATTGCATTAGAATCCCCGACAACAGCTGCATGATCATAAATACTGGCGAAGAGAGAAGAAATAAAGGGAAATTAACTCTTAAGGAAAGACTGCACTTACGAGATGCATTCCACTTCTCGGGGAATGGCAGGAACTGAGGAGGGATCAGGTCTTCAGTTTTTACTTGAACAAAATGCCCCTACCAACCTCGATCTTGATCCTCGTCGATGCTCGAAAAAGGGGCCTTACTGGACCGGCGAACAAGCTTAATTAGTCTCCCTTAGAAAATTCGGGGAATGTACAAATGGAGTAGGTGGTCGAGGGTGAACCAAGAAGATTTGGTGTTATTCACAAAATGGCGTAAGAGGATCACAATTCTCCATAGGGACGGGTGGATTTGCCCGAGGCACACCTTGTATCTCTTACAAAAGGCTAGGATTACTGGGTCTACCAGGCCTAGTGTAAAAGGGTAAGTGTAAACACTTAAATACCCCTCCACGTGGTTAGTAATATCGTCCTTACGCCCGGGGACAACCACGTCCTTGCCTTCCCCTTTATAGTCCTCTCGGACTACGGGAAGGGTATCTTCAGTAACGGAGCATATGTATCTCCATGCTCCTTTACCTCGGTCTTTTTTGACAGAGGATTTATCGACCTTGAAGTCATCCTCGATAGAACAACCACAGAGTATGAAGCTTTTCATAGGAGGATCTGGATCCACCTCGGGAGCATCCACCTCGACATTTGCGATCGGGTGGGAATACGAAGGGCCGCTTGATGTGGTACAGACTTGGAAGTTTTGGCCATTATGAATCTAGGAAATGTATGAAGGTTTGAAGAAGGCGTATGAAGATTTGAAGGTTAGAAATGAAGATATGAAGTTCTAGGTTTAAAATCCAAGAAAAAATGTGAAGATTGAAGGTTAGGGATGAAGATGTGAAGGTTTAAGAAGCAAGATTTGAGAAAGTTGAAAGTCCTTACAAAGTTTGAAGGTAAAGCTAGGATCAGAAAGTGATAAAAGTGAAGGGGGTTGAAGATTTTAAATGGGAAAATGCAATCATTACGCGACGTTTCGCATTCGAAGACAACCAACCGATGACCAACACGTGTGTGAAGTTAGAACGACGCAATTGATGAGACGTTTCAGCTTGTCGTTCACCTCGGTTGTAATGTACAAAGGAAGGAATCGGAGTTCATCTATCATTCCCATCATTTTGGCAAACCTACTCTCTGGGAAATGAGGAGATTATCTGTATACGGTTGAAATCGGGGTTAGTGCAGACCCCGATTTCCGGTGGGTCAAACGAAGTAAGAATATATGAGATCAAAATCGAACCTGGAAACTCTTTGTATCAAGGATCGAACAGAGTGCTCACCATCGAACCTGATAAGACAACACTCCCCGAACCAAGAACGAGCTCCAAGACCTCGGAAAACATGGAAAATGGTTGCACACAACTATCAGAGGGCCGTGATATCCGCACCCAACAGGATATCACTACGCTGATCTCGCCTGATGTCAGTAACAGATCAATAATTAACGAGAAAGGGGGATTTTTACCTTTTTTAGAATTGTACTAGGGATGAAACTCCCCTACTATATAAAATGGAAGCTTTTTATTTAATAGAACACATTGTAACACGCAAATCAAGGCAATACAGTTTCATTTTTACCGCTCTCTAGTTATAGAAAAGCTATTACTTTACTGTTTGTTATTCATTCTCTATTGGTTGCGAACTGAGGGTCCGATCAGGGGAAAAACTATTGTCCAATCCAAGTTCAAGCTGGGCTGTAACATTACAACTGGTTTGATTATTTATTTTGTCTTTCACTCATTTATCTAATATCTTTGATTGTTTGTGTTGAGTCAATCCACATATCCTTAGAACCACATACAAATTTAATTGTTAGTTTTAAGGATAAACGGATATAAGTCTGCAACAACCATCAAATAGTACAATAACAACAACATACCCAGTATATTCCCAACATGTGGGGGTTTGGGGAGGGTAGTCTGTATGCAGACCTTACCCCTGCCTAATGAAGGTAGAGGAGTCCGAAACCTAATTGTGGTTTTTTTGGACTCCAGCGACCATCATAGGTAAAAACAAAGGCTGCACACTATTTTATATATAGCGCGATGAATAACCGCTATATTTGAGCTTAAAATGGGCGGGAAGGTATAGCGCGCATATGTACTGTGCTAGAGTATATATGCACGCTATACCTATATAACAAAGCGTGCCTTCTCCTTCCTTCCCCACATATGCAACTCCCTCTTTCCTATTTTTTATTCCAGTGTCGGTCCCCTCACCCTATTTTTAACAAAAAAAGCTTGGTTGGAGCCTACCGGTCCCACAATAACTATAGATTCTCAGTATTATGGTAAGCTGACATCGTATCTAAGGCGTTATCGCATAGTGGGTTGCTCGTTTCGTCTCCAAATCATTAAACATTCAACTTTCAAAAAAATTAAAATCGAGGTATTCTGACGTAATTAATTTGTTATTTTTTATCCGGATTATATTATTAGTGTGCTAAAAAAATTAGTAGAATAGAGAAATTATTATTTTATGAATACTTAATGTTTTTAGTTGTTATAAAAAATGGTAGTTAGTTAGTTTTTATTGTGGTATATGTTTTCGTGATTGTTTGGTGATTAAAGAACATATAAAATATTAAACTAGCATATAAAATGATAAACCAACATATAAAATAATAAATTAACATATGGAAAATGTATCAACCTAAGTAACAATATAGTAAAAATATCGAATAAATTTTAATATTAAAGATATTGCAATATATTTAAAGATGTTAAGCAATTAAAAAGAAAAATACTTTAATTAATATTGTTCAATTTACATTCATCGTGATGGAGGTTCCGCCTGTGCATCCCGGACCTACATCGCTAAAGCTACTGTTTCTACATGCCGACCATAGGTCTTCATACATATTGGATGAGCAGTGTTTGCCCTAGACATTTTGCACTATATGTATAGACGTTTTTGTGGGAGTTCATTAGGGCCCACCCACTCCATCCCCGTATAGTTAGACGCCTTCAGTATACGGGTTTCAACAGAATCATGGAGATCGGCCGGTTTCAGTTCAACTGGGCGTTTATCACAACTATGATAGAGCAGTGGCGACTGGAGACGTACACGTTTCGTTTATCCATCAGCGAGGTGGCCATCACGCTTGAGGACGTGGAGGTTCTTTTCGGCCAGCCGGTTGATGGGTTACCTATAGATTACCCGCATGCTCTCAGAGACTATAGGGGATTACATTACCTGCATATGTTATAGTGGCTCACCGGATTTCAGCTAGCGGAGGAGACGACATTGAGTGGAGCCACTCGTTTGCAGTTGACGCCCGTACGGAAGCATCTGGAGACGAAGGATGCGGTGATTACGGATGATTCACCGCTAGAGGTTATCGATCGACACACGAGATTGGTGCTGCTTCTGATGTTTGGTGGTGTACTGTTCCCGAACACTTCGGGAAACCTAGTCAGCTTGAGATTTATACATCATCTTGAGTGGCTAGATGATTTACCTGGTTATAGCTGGGGTGCAGCTGTTCTAGGTTGCCTATATAGGCAAATGTGTCGGGCGTCCATGGGCACCCAGAGAGACGTTGCCGAATTTTTACCGCTGTTGCAGGTGAAAAAATAGTCAATTGTTTTCATGATTGTAACATACATAGGGTGAGAATACCTTAAATTTTACTTCCACAATTTATATTAGGTTTGGGCCTAGGAGCGGTTCCTGCAGTTCCATCCACCTCTACCACCCATAACTTCGGATGCACCACCTCCACCGTTTCTCCCTTTAGCTTCGAGGTCGATTGATAGGCGAGGCTACGAGACACGAGGTCGAGGCTCGACACCATCTCCCTTATTACATGGATTTGTTGGATTTGCTTGAAGGTGTGCAACTACATGTATTCTTAAGTTACTTGGCTTGGGTTTATATGTGTTGCGTTTACTCACGATTCGTGTGTTTGATTAATAGTTCTTATGGAGGCCATACAATGACGCGATCATGGATGGTTTGCCCAATTATTGCTCCCCCGGTCGAGCTATGTGGAGCTCTTCTATCCCACTGATATGTCTCAATATTGTCGATCATCATGCCACCGAGCGAGTCCTTCGCCAGTTTGGTCGACCGCAATTTGTACCTATTCTGCCCGCTTAGCTTAGGACACATTACCAGCGGGATGATCGTTCCAGGGTTGACTAGACATACTTGGACTGTGTAGAGGCCCAGATTGAGGTTTGGGACCAGATGTATGACCTGATTCCTCCACCCCCTGTACCTGAGTGTACGGACGATGAGGATGAGTATATGGGCTGGTATCACAGCGTTATGCGACTTAATGTCAGGAATCCCGTTCATTGCGTTGGTGGTGGTACATTCATACGCTGGGAGGCATGAGGCACTGGTATGTTATTTGTTATACTTACTTATAACGTTAAATTATCATTCCGTAATTAATATTTTACATGTTATGCAGGCCATTGGATTACATCAGGAGAGGGAGCGGCAACTTTGCACGAGTATGGCTGTCAGGTTACAGACTTGGCTGACCGTACATTGAGGCATGCCCAAGATGATGAGCGATTAGGATACAAAGATTCTTATGTGCCACCAGAGGAGAACCATCATGAGCCACCAGTGGATCGTGAGCGTGGTAGACGTGGCAGGTGTGGCCAAAGAGGAAGGGGTGTCCCACGAGGTCGTGGTGGTCGGCGAGGATGGGGTCCCCCACAAGAGGGCGTTGAAGCACCCGTGGAGGATACTAGAGATGATCATCCGGGTGACCACCCTGGGCCACATGATGCTCCTCATGATATGCCGTCATTCAGCCTTCAGCTATCGCCAGGGGTTTTCGTTTATGCCGTCATTCAGCCTTCAGCATTAAATATGTAATAGTAACATTATTTATGCTTCACATAATTTGCGCATGTGTTTTTATTTCTCGGGTTATTTATTAGTTTAATAAACGAAAACTTAAAATAATTTAAATTCGGCACAATTAATGATAATACATGACACGTAAAATGTAAAGATAAAATACTAAACTCAACACATCCATGTGTTTGTTTAGTCACTATCACCCATTATTCTGTGCTTCAACCACTTAAATTTTTCTTCCAACCTATTTTTTTCTTCTTCTACCTCTTTTAGTTTCTCCTTCACTGCCGCAAGTTGCTGTTGTAGTTTAAAGATCTGGAGTTCGTATTCACCGGTCATATTCTAAACATAGTGCAAACATAGTATTCCTGGTTAATGGGTTCATCATACCATTATTGAAACCCACATTGATTTTCGTCCTAGCAATGGGGATTATAACACAACACTATTAATTAATATGTTATATAAAAAATATTAACAAATATTTTTTTCCAAAATAATAACTTACAAGTTGTTGACAGATCCAGCGGCTGCGCCCCAGATTGCAATTTGGCCAACATGAATTCAAAATCGCACGTTTGCCACAGTAACACCTAGGTATGTAATTGAGTCCAGACATTTCGTAATGCAAGAAAAATAAAAAATTAATGGAAAGTTTTTCTATTTGTTTCGTTAAGCGCAAATGATAACAAAAATGCGCTAGGCTTTTATAGGCAGCTAATACACATAATGCATATTGGTGGGGTGCTATATTTCGCGTGATAATGATTCTTTAGGGTACAAGACAGATTTTCCAGAATGACAACTATTTCAGGTCGACGAGACAATACATATAACGCATATTGGTGGCGCGCTATATTTCGCGTGATAATTATTTTTTAGGGTACAAGAAAACTTTTCTAGAACGACAGCTTTTTCAGGTCGACAAGACAATACATATAACGCATATTGGTTGTGCGCTATGTTTCGCGTGATAATGATTCTTTAGGGTACAAGACAATTTTTTCAGAACGACATTTTTTTCTAGTCGACAAAACAATACACGTAACACATATTGGTGGCGCGCTATGATTCTTTAGGGTATAAGATAGCTTCTTAAACTAAAACAAGAGATCTATATTCAAATACCATTTGAATAAAAATTACAACATCCATCTCAAAAATACCACTAACATTTAATATGTGGTTCAAGAAGAGGCAAAAGGGTGAAGGTTGTTCAACAGATCCCCATGGAACACGTCTTAATATTATCGATCATTACCTTAAAATAATATTCTAGGTTGCTATACTGATTTGGTTGATAACAAGTGGTATGGTTTTCTACGTCCCTTGAAAAATTAGCCTATCAATATACACACTGATCTCAAAGCTACAGGGCACAATATTGAGGGCGAAGCGCATTCTTGTGACGACCCGGTCGGTCGTTTTGAGAGTTAGCGCCCCGATCCCCTAATAACTTCTTTCACCATTTTTATATCTGCTTATGGGACTTTTCGGAATGATTTGCGAAATTCGGAAAGTTTCTGGACACATAGTCCCTATATATAAGTTTAAGCTTTAGAAATCGGACCGTAGTTGGAACTGTGTGAAGACGGATCTGGAATGGAATTCCGTCGACTCGTTCGGAATGTGTTCTCGAGGTCTGTAGTAGATTTAGGCTTGAATTGGCGAAAGTAAGAATTTCAGCGATTTCGGCCGATAGGTGAAATTTTGATATCGGGCTCAGAATGGAATTCCGAGAGTGGATGCAGGTCTGTAGTGTCATTTATGACCTGTGTGTAAAATTTGAGGTCATTCAGACTAGTTTTGATATGTTTCGGCATCGGTTGTAGATTTTGGAAATTTCATAAGTTCTTAGGCTTGAATCCATGCATAATTGGTGATTTTGATGTTATGTGATGTGTTCTGAAGGCTCGACTAAGTTTGGATAAGGTATTAGGACTGGTTGGTAAGTTTGGCTGAGGTCTCGGGGGAATTGGGGATGTTTCGGATGCTCAACGGGATGAATTTGGACTTAGGAAACCAACTGAAGCATTGCTGGTTCTGGTGTCTCGCACCTGCGGATGGGGAGCCGCAGGTGCGGACACGCATGTACGGGCAGGGGCTACGCAGGTGCTGTCTTTGCCAAGGTCATCCAGTGCTCGCAGGTGCGGTCTGGATTCCGCAGGTGCGGCCCCATCCTTGTTAGTCAGTTTTCGCACCTGCGATTGATTTTTCGCAGGTGCGGTCAAAGAGTCGCAGGTACGGAATTTCTGGGCTATTTATATAAAATCCGATGGTTTGAAATTCATAATTTCTAAAATGATTTAGAGCTCGGGAAAGTGCTATTTTTGAATAGATTTTCACCAGGAAATTTGGGTAAGTGATTCCTACTCGGTTTAGACTAGTTTCCATGATTATACACTTGAATCTACCCTTTAATTTCGAATTTATGGTGGAAAATTTGGATAAAGTTCATAGGCCAAGCTTGAGTTTTGATCGAGATTTTGATATCTGATTCGAGTAATTCTTGTATGGTTACATTCGTGAGTGAATGGGTGTCCGAAATTTATAACTTTTACTTGATTCCGCGACGTGGGCCCGGGGGACTTTTCCAAATTTCGCGCATTAGCTTCAAACTAATTAGCTATATTGATTTCTTAAAGTGATATTTACATTATGCAATTGAATTGAATAGATTTGGGCCATTCGGAGTCAGGTACTCGTGGCAAGAGCGTGGTTTTGAGTTGAGTAAAGCAATCGAGGTAAGTGGCTTGCCTAACTCTGTGTTGGGGACTTCCCCTTAGGTTGTTTTGATACTATTTGTTGTATAGATGCCGTGTACGTGAGGTGACGAGTACGTACACGGGCCATTGTTGCTAAAAATTCCATTTTTCCTTCCATGCCATAAATCATTTCACTCTTTATTGTGCTAATTGTGTAGTTTAGATTAGGAAGGAGCATGTCTACCTGTTTTACCTGAATTCCCTATGTGATACTATGTGCACCATGCTTAGTTAGTCCTATCCTCTGTCTTGCCTGTGATTTTTCTCCTTAACTGTTTTAATGAACCTTATCCGGCATTCATTTGCATTTCGTATTTAAATTGGGATTACAGACGTATTCCGGGAGATCCCCCAATACTGCATATTTATTGTGGGACTATGGACGTATTTCGGGAGATCCCCTATGTACTGCATATTTACTTTGGGACTACAGACGTATTCCGGGAGATCCCCCTATACTGCATATTTATTTTGGGACTACAGACGTATTTCGGGAGATCCTCCTGTATTGCATATTTACTTTGGGACTACGGACGTATTCCGGGAGATCACCCCTGTATTGCATAATCATTTGGAACTACGAGATGGTATCCCGGGATATTCCATGTGGTGATATATTGTGTTGAGCCGAGGATTTTCTTTACTGTAAAACTTATATTGTTTTCCTTAAACTGTTTATTGTAGACTTTACCTATCTTTTATACTGTTTTAAACTAACTTATTCAGAAATCCATTAGAGCCTTAACCTGACCTCGTCACTACTTGACCGGGGTTAGGCTTGGCACTTACTGGGTACC
>MDKI01218604.1:0-10415 GCA_005239505.1 Nicotiana paniculata
TACCCCAGGATTATATTTGCAACGCCCACTTAGTCTTCTACAAGACATAGTTGAGCGTGATCACAAATGGAGGTAGATCTTAACCACATGTAAATGTGGGACAAAGCTTAGTCCCGTGCAAGATGAAGGCAGGGGTTGGCCCTATGCAAAGGAACAAATAGCGAATGCTAGTAGGAATTCTTAGCTGGTAATAGGTTGTGGTATTGCGATTGTTGTGAGAACTGTCACTCTGGAGCACGTTCATTCTTTTGTGCTGATAGTAAACCTTGCATTTGCGACTGTGTTTAAGTTTGTGACTTCGGAACCTGTTTGTTCTTTATTCCTGCATCCAAAGAAAAATCGTGAGTTCTGTAGATAGGGAAGGTTGGTTCGTGTCCTCGCTGGCTTTGCTTGCTTCGTTGTGCTTGGTCTGATGATCATGCTTATGTCATCGGGGCAGCGTTTGCTAAATAGAGCTATATTTTGAAAATGTGTATGATTTTATAAAGACATAGTAAAATATATTTTGAGAAATTTAGATGAACCGACGACCGTGACATGGTTCAAGACATTGCAACCACTCATGCTATGGAATTTTGAGGGTCCTCCTCAAAATTCTGCCCCAGTTAGATGGTTGATGATTCTGGCCGTTGTACATGCTGCGATCGGCTGAACTTGCTTCAAAATTTTGAGGGTCCTTCTAAAAATTCTGCCCCAGTTTCCAATTGCGGGGGGAGGGGGGATGAGATTATTATTGAATTGTGACCGAACCCACAGGGATGCCTACGTATCTCCTCTTAAACGGGAATCAGGTCAGGCGTAAATCAGTTTGAATGTTGATGCGAGTTTCTTTGATAGTTTTTGAATCTCCCAAGTTGATTACCTCGGTCTCATCCAGATTGGACTTAGGCTTGTTTTCAAAATCCTCAACTTCTCTGATAATTTTATCGGGTATGACATCCTCTTCTTCTGAATCACTGCCCTTTTGTTGCATTGTCTCATTGCATGTCACAGTCATTGGTTAATAAGGACATGAAATAGTAATGCTGATAAATAAAAGTAATGAGAGAAAAAGGTAATAAATAAATACTGATAACGTAAAAGTTATTTTGATAATTGAAACAAACAATTTTGGAACATCGGGATTTTATTGGAAAACAAACAAAAATGCGAAAAGGAAATCATTAGCAAATGCTTCTTCATCTACCCCGGGACTCGTCGAGCCCTGGATGGTCTGACGGTCCAATTCTTGAGGAATGATCCCTTGCTCACAGCTTGGTTGGTAGGTCCTTCCTCTTCCTCCTCCTCAACAATAACACAACAGTCCATGCCTTCGTCTTCCAGTAATAGATTCTTCAAAGCTGCTAGAGTTTCTTCTTCATCTGAACCCCATATGATATCAGCTTGCTGGAAAGTCTGCTCCAAATGTGGTATAGGTTGTTCCAATGGATAGTAGGGACCTCTCCATGGTGGCGACCAGTCTTCATACTCCTGCCAAGTGTATTTATATCCCAGCCCAAAAGTGGTGTCGTGGTGCTTCAGCTGTATTGGTTTGGAAATCCTCTGAAGATTCTTACCGAGTCCTTTTCCAGGATCGTATCCACTCCAGTTCAGTATGCTCTCGATCTTACTGTCCCACCATTTGTCTTTGTCTACTGCATTCATCCGTTCAATGTGGTGGTAGGTTTCTCCACCCAGCCTTCTCCTACCTTCAATCACCGGGATGGTATGGCGACTATAGATAGGATTGCTTCTGTCTCCATGGATGATCACCTCCTGGTGGTTCCACTCAAATTTTACTGATTGATGCAATGTGGATGCCACAGCCCCAACGACATGTATCCACGGACGTCCCAACAACAGGTTGTAGGATGCTGATATGTCTATCACCTGAAATTCAATCTCGAACCATGTAGGTCCCATCTGCAGGCAAATATTGATTTCACCAATGGTAGACCTCTAAGAACCATCGAAAGACTTTACATTCATAGATCCTTCTTTGATCTCGTACAACCCCTTTCCCAATTTCTTGAGTGTTGTCAACGGACAGATGTTGATGCTGGATCCTCCGTCGATCAGAATCCTGGTGATGAAGTAGTCCTGACATTGTACAGTGATGTGCAGTGCTTTGTTATGACTTAGCCCTTCAGGAAGCAACTCATCTTCGTGAAAATTAATCTTGTGACTCTCCAGTACTTGACCTACCATATTGGCCATTTCTCCACTAGTTATGTTATATTTGTACATATGCTTCATTCAGCACTTTCATCAAAGCATTCCTGTGTGTCTCTAAATTTTGCAGTAATGACAGAATGGATATCTGGGCTGGAGTTTTGTTCAGTTGATCGATGACTGAGTATTCCCTGCCCTGCACCTTTCTCCAAAGATCATCGGGTCCTGTCTCAATGGCGGGCGGCATGTTGGAAGCATTCTTGCTAGACTCTACCAAGTGTTCAGGTGTATAGACCCTGTCGGTCCTTGTCATCCGCTATGCAGCACCAACTTCTTCTATCTTGACTTTACCTTTCCTTCTTGGTTCAACCGTGTAATCCCAAGGTACAACCTTGTCATTGAAAGGTGGTGTGGTTGACACTGTCACTATGATTGGTGCAGCTACTTTCACTTCGAATGGAATGGGTGCCTTGCAGGCAACATAACTTCAACCTCGAACGGCAAATGTGTGTTTGCAGGTGGTGCCGTTTCAAACTTGAATGGTGATGCAGTTACCTCGACGTCTCTGTATGGCTGAATCTGGACTATGATTGGATTAAGAGTGATTGCTGGCTTCTTTGGGTCATCACCTTCTATAATTAACCCGATCGACCCCTCTAGGTCACAAACTTCTTCTATCTCTATCATGTTGACACCCCTATGGTCTGGAATTGGATTGTTGTGAACATTGGGAGCAACTTCTTTTGTCTGGATGACCTTGTTATCAATCATAGACTGGATCTTATCTTTCAGTGAGCGACATTCATCAATTGTATGTCCCTTCATGCCAAAATGGTATGCACAGGTCTTGTTTGGATTGACCCATTGGGATGGATTTTCAGGGGTTATAGCAGGGATAGGAGTGAAAAAGCCAGCAGCTTTTAATCTTTCATACAGCTGGTCGATAGGTTCAGCAATGGCGGTGTATTGTTTAGGAGGTCTACGATCAAAGTTGGGACAAGGTCTCGGGAAATTTTGGCGAGCAAGGGCTGATTGGAAGTGAGATGGCTGAGAGTTGTATGTATGATAAACAGGAGCTGGTTGGGAATATCTGGGGGAAGTAGGCTGATTTGTAGATGGTGGAGATGGCTGATATGTTGGTGGAGGTGCTGACTGATAGGTGGGCGAGGGTGCTTGATAGGTGAGTGGGGAAGTTCGGTATACTAATGGGTATTTTGGGTCCCTGTGCAACCATTACCATTCCTTCGTCTTTCTTCTTGGATATACCACCAGATTGAAAGGCTTTTTTGGTGGCCTGTAGTGCCTCAAAGTTAGTTACTATTCCACTCTTGATACCTTCTTCAATTCTCTCACCCAGCTTGATGATGTTAGAGAATTTGTGGTTTTCAATCACTATTAGCCTCTCATAATACCGCGAGTCTTGTGCCTGGACGAAGAATTTGTTCATTTGTTCTTCCTCTAGGACAGGCCTGACCTTGGCTGCTTCAGATCTCCAGCGAGCGGCATACTCGCGAAAAGTTTCGGTAGACTTATTTTTAAGGTTCTGGATGTAGAACACATCTGGTGCATTTTCCGTATTGAACCTGAATCGGTCCATGAAGTCTGATGCCATACTTACCCAGTCGGATCACTTCTTAGGGTTTTGGCTGATGTACCAAGATAAAGCATCTCATGTGAGGCTCCTCATGAGCAATTTCATGTGAATCTTCTCGTCTCTTCCTACTCCAACCAATTTATCATAATAGGTCTTCAGATGGACCCTGGGATCACCTATACCATCGAACATTTCGAACTTAGGAGGTTTGTAACCCTCCGATAGTTCAATATCAGGCTGTATGCAGAGATCTTCGTAGTTCAACCTTCGACTCCCGTGCTCCCTTCCCTGAACTCGACTATTCAGCTTCTTGAGTTCCTCTGCCAAATTATTAATGAGCATATAATTCTCACTGGATTCAGGTGTGTAAGCAATGTGTTGGGTGGAGTGAGGTAGAGTCTCCACGTATATGGGGTTGTTTTGATGACCTGGTGTTTGAGCATAGAGGAGGTCACTTGTGGAGTCTTGTGGTTCAGGGATAATTAGCGGGGTATTTATTGGAGTGTGGAAAGTGTTGTGCTGGTGCTGGTGTTGTATCATTTTTCGCGTGGGAGAAGGTATAGTTGTTTGGGCCCGAACCTACTTGGTATATATACATATAAAAACGTTACTTTTAGGACTTTTGACACAGATTCGACCTAAGGAGGCAAGAACACACTAGGAGCAAGGCGGAGAATTCTTCTACGAGTTTTTTCACTTCCTTCTTCCTATTTCGATTGTCGGTTATGACTTTTAATATTGTAGGTTTACATACTATTATGAATAGGTAATTTGTTATCTAGGGTTTTGATGGGAAAAAATATGGCATCTTGGAATTATGAGAGTTTTGATGTTCGTAATTTTACTTTTAATCATCCTTGTGCATATTTTGGAGAAAACCACCCAAGGAAAAATTATCAAATTATTCCCGAGAGCGAGTTATGTGCACCAACTCAATATCATGTGTGGAATGTATGTGATATATGTGGTGGTCAAGATGATCACCTTCATGGTTGTGCTTATATTTCTTATCTTTCTCCAACCCCTTACTTTGATGGTTCTTCTTTTTCTTGTGAAGTTAATAGGAACAAAGAAACCAGGGATGATGATCCGAAATAGATCAAGGATATGCTAAGGTGCCTTGTAGAACAAAATAATGAGAAACAACTGCACATACAAAGGCAAGATGCTACTATTCGCAACTTGGAGGCACAAATGAGTCAACTACTTGAAGAATTTAATGCTCAACATGTAAATACTATGAATAGTAGTCGGGAGCAATGTGCATTAGAGTCCGAAATTGAGGTACCACTAGAGGGGTCCATAGTAGAACACCAACAATTAGTTGAACTAGATTTTGAGGATGTCGATGTCGTATAAGAGATACTAGAGTCAACCAAGGGCGTTGAGGATATTAATTTAGTTGACTCTAGTGTGATTGGTGTTGAAGATGTCGAAAATCTTGAAGTTCATGTATTTGAGCGTGTTGGACCTCATTCCAAACACTTCTTTACATTATGTTCAGACGGTGAAATGGGAATGGACCTTTACGAGCATAAAAAGCAGTCCAGCAAAGAGGTAGATGAGCCTTATATTTTGAAATTTTCAAGGCCGTCTAGGCAAGGTGACACTCCTCGGTGGAGAGCAAAAAAGTGGATGAGAATTCATTTAATTTTTGGCTCGCAACAATTTGTATCGCCCCAAGAGCATGATCATAGAGCAGAATCAAAATTTGGGGTCCAATTCATAAGTTCAAGGTGGAGACAAAAAGTAGTTTATGTCGTGCCGCGACGTTAAATTAAGATCTTGTTGGGAGGCAACCCAGATTTACTAATTTATTTTATTTTTTTTATTATTTTTGTTTGTATTATGTTTGTAGTGTCATTTTTTGATTTTCTAGGAGCATGGAAAGTAAAGTTATTGGAAGGATTAAATAGCAAACCAGATGTTTGGAACTAAGTGTGAGGTACCCTCACGAAGGACCAGGCCTAGGAGAAGTCTGAGTACCCCATGAGATGCTAGCATGTCGGCCTTTGGCCTACAAGGGAGTTTCTTTTACCCTCTTGTATGTATGGGTGTGCATTGGAGACAATACACAATTATAAGTGTGGGGTGAGGAGATTGTCTAGGTGACTTTCCATGCTATTTTAGTTGTGTTAGTTAATTTTTTTTTTAAAAAGAAAAGATTGAACTTTTCCCGACGATGGATCTATTAGAAAATTTTCTTGAGGGATTTAAGTCGAAAGGAAAAAGACAAAAAGATTTTCTTTTGTTAGGTAGTGTAGCAATTCCCCCTTGGTTTTTCTTTGTGCCGCGGTTCTTTTTCAAGGGTTTTGTTTGAATTGGGTGTAGTTAGTTTTATTTTTTTAGGATTAGGAGACAGTATGAGATGAATTGAATTGAAGCAATATCTCTTGACTTTGTTATGCCTTGAGAATAGTGAGTACTTTGGTTGTGACACTTAAGCTCAGTTTTTGACTCTTGTATAAGTTTTGTATGATTTTAAATTTTGTTAACTGCTTTGACTAGAGTGTCCTGATGAATCCAATCCTAGGTGAGTTATGTGCCATGTGTGTGTGAGGTTTGGATGTTATTCTGTGCATTGCATTTGATGTCTAGAACTTGCCCCGTGTATTTGCAAAGGGAAATAGTATCTTTGTTCAGTCTTGGAAGTGATATAGGCGTTTCTTTGTTGATCTATTATATATATTACCCGCCTAATTGTTATGTATCGAAGTTAACCCCTTTGAGCCTGTAATCCTGTTTCTTTGGCGACCATGTTACAAGTCTTATCCATTTGTTTGAATTAACCATATTTGAATCTTTTAACCTCTCATGAGCACTTGAAAATTTATGAACTGTGTAAAAGTTAAAGTGTGGGGTGGTTAATTTGGCTTTTGAGTGAAACTAATGAAATAAGGAGAAAGGTGCACTATTTTGAAAAAGTAAGAGCCACTTGTATTTTTTTTTTTTTTAAAAGGAAAAAAATAGTAGTATTGCTGTGAAAAAAAAAATTCCTTGATAAGTGGTCTCTTGATGTAATTGTGCTTAAAGAAGTATGGGGTAATATACATTGATGTGAAGTGGAGTTTGGTTTGACATAAGTATGGGGTTTGAATGTTAAAGTATATGTATTAAAATGCTTAAGGAGGTGTAGTAACTCTTATATCTAAATGTAGCATACCCGTCCCACAGCCTACATTACAACCAAATAAAAGTCCTACCGTATCCTAGACTGAATGAGCTCGATTAGTAGAGTAATACACTACGGGAAAGCCTATGGTGCATCTTTTGTGGCATATGAATGTTATTTCTGAGAATGAGTGAATTTTTTCTATCTTGAGTTCCTAAGTGTTCTTAAATTTTATTATATGGAACTACTCTCTTTTGTTGTGTGAGGGCACTTGATTCATGAAGAAAAAGGTAATGTCAGTGGCCTATATGTTAGAGTAAGTGGGTGAGTTGTGAATAATGCGTGGTACTTGTGAGTCAAATCTTGAGGTGAAGATGTTACGCTTTTGTGCTTAGTCTATTTTAAGTATTCTTGGTGTGATGAGTTAGGAGAATTGTTTAAAAAGGTCATGTCTATATAAGGTGTAGTTTGATTGCTCAAGGATGAGAAATGGTTTAAGTGTGGGGTGTTGATGATAGTCTATAATTACGTATTTTAGTTGCTTATTACACTCTAATTTACTGCACTTTAATTGAGTTTGAGCTTTAATCGCTAGTATTTTGCACTAATTGTGTGTTTTATGCCTTGTAGGAGTGATTCCGAACTATGTAGATGTTGTGAAATGAATTCAAGTGATTTGGAGCTTTGAAGACTGAGTAAAATCCCAAGTAATTAATCTGGTATCCTGTTCGGGAATCAATAGATGATAGTTAAGAACGAACGAAGAATCGAGTAGGCATATTGCGCATTGTCTAGTAAAATGCACATAACGTTTCGATCAAAACTCCATTTGGGATGAAAAATATATAGTTGGAAAGCTAACTCAAAGAGATACATCTTTCATGTTTTACGTTTTTCAAATTCTAAATATAAAAGTGTGAAAAATGCGCAACAAGTGCACGTCCGTTCATGGTCCGCGGATGTGAGGCAGAAACTGGCCAAAATCCGCAGTCAATCCGCGGTTGATCCGCGGCCGCGGACGTCCTGACCTGGAAAAGTATCCTTTTTCGCGTAGAAGAGGTATAATTGTTCGTGCCCAACCCTACTTGGTATATATACATTGAAAAACATTATTTTTGGGACTTTTGACACAGATTCGACCTAAGGAGGCAACAACACACTAGGAGCAAGGTGGAGAATTGTTCTATGAGTTTTTTCATTTCCTTCTTCCTATTTCCATTGTCGGTTATGACTTTTAATATTTTAGGTTTACATACTATTATGAATAGGTAATTTGTTATCTAAGGTTTTGATGGAATCTCTTGGAGGATGAATTCTTGTTATGTTTTAATATAATTTAATCTTTGAATTTGTCTATTTGTTCAACTACGTGCTTATTTCAGTTGATTGAATGGTCATCGGTTGACTGTGCCTATTTATTATGTGTTGCTTGAGAAAGGATACATATTTAGGTAGTTTTTGAACAACGTCACTCCTAATGTATGTGAGAAATCAATACAGCGAGTTTAAAGGTAGGTTTAGAAATAACAGAGCCTTGACGTGGTTATAATGAGTGGTTAAATAAAGCCAACTAGTGTAGTTCGAGAGAATATGTCTAGTAAATTGTTATAGTTGCTCGAGAGAGTATTACGGAACCTAAAGTGCCCATGATCAATAGAGAATACATAGGCGAAATTGCACGGAACATAGCGGGAAGGATTCCGACAATTGGGGAAATCATAACTCTAGACATCCTAAATTTAATCTCCAACCCTTAGTATCCTTAGTTTTTAATTTACTGTTTTAGTTTCTTAGTTCATTAGTTATATATAAGAATCTTAATCTTTATAACTTAGAAATTTATTCGAGCTTGTCTTCTTAGCGATATTGAACAATTATGGCGAAACCTTAGTTCTCTGTGGGATTCGACTCCGAACTTTTAGACCGGATTATATTTGCAGCCACAACTTATCTTTTTCAGGACTAGAGTTGGGCGTGATCAACAATCATACTCAGACAATGCACTAAAAGTCGAGCAATGCAGCTGCATAAGTTTTGAGTTTTAAGGTACCAATTATTGATATATATATATATATATATGTATACACCCTACCCTAAGGATAGGTCCGCCTCTGGGCAGCACAAGTACATGTTCATGTCGAGCTAATTGGAGGGTGAATTACAATACGTAGTTTGGTCGAGAAAAACATATAATATCTTAACTTTTTACATCTTTTTGCCCAAATATACATACTTGAATAATAAACCATACATGCTTGAGGTTACTTAAGACTTATTTTGGTAACACGTGCAAGAATTAAGCTTGCGCTTGAAGGTCGTTTGATCAGGGACGGGGAAGAGGGAAAGATAACAGTAAGAATTGAACTCACACCTATTGTTTTTTAAACTCACGGGCTTTTACATGGAGGAAACATTTTTGTTTGGTTTATCATAAACTCATCCTTTTTCAAACTTTCGAGTTGCAATTGAAACAGTGAGTAACAAATAAGTACTCTTTAATAATTTAAGGTTGGTGTTTAAAACCAATTTCTATTTTTGGGATAAGTTATTTAAGAGATATATGGTATTGTTAACTCTTCAAAAGAAACAAAAGAATTTTCTTTCTTGGAAGACTAATACTATTAATCCCACATTGCTAGGAAAAGAAACAAACAGAGGGTTGAGACGCATTATAAAACAAGAGGCCCATGCACCAAGTAAAAGCATACCTTTCTCGGCCTTTTGGCTAAGATCAAGTGTAGTATCTATTCTTATCAGTTTAATATTTGATATATGGGTCATTGACTTATACGATATTAACTCAACTTTTTAGGGGGAAGGCTCATCAAGGTAGTTTGCTACCTGGGCCCTCGTGCGTCACCCTGGTCTAGGGGTGTTCAAAACCGATCTGAAACCGAACCGAAGCTTAATGGCTTACCGGTATCGGATTAACGGTTTAACGGACGGGGAACGGATTGGGATTTTTTAATTAACGGCTTATCGGTTTGGGGGCGGATTATTCAATTTTCTTAACGGCTAATCCGTTAACCCGTTAAGAATATAAAATTTATTTTTATCCATATATAATTATATATTATATATTAAATATCAAAAACAAAACACAAAATGACAAAAACCCTTCCACTCTCCTAATTCTTAAACAAACAGAAACCCTAAACTTAATTCCTAATTTCCTATTTCCTAACGCCTACTGCCGTCGCCCGTCTGCCCCACTCTCCAGTCTCCACTCTTCAGTCTCCAGTCTCCTCGACGGCTCGACCTCGAGTCCTCGTCCTCGTCCAGTCTCCTCGTCCTCATCCAGTGCGCCAGTCGTCCTCGTCCTCATCGACTTCACTTCACCAGCCGACGCCCAACAGGTGACAGCCGTCTGCCCGTCTCCGGTCTACTTGTGACTCGCCGTCTCCGGTATCCCTCTCTCTGTTTCGCCTAAAATCTGGTAAGTTTCTTTTCTTGTTGATGTCTTCAAAATCAAAAGTTAAAGACATTTTTTTTTCCCATTGTGTTTCTCCAAGAATAGGATGATAAAAAAAAGCATAGCAGTTTCCATATATAGATTAG
>MDKI01213361.1:0-23358 GCA_005239505.1 Nicotiana paniculata
TTCCTATATTACTTGTCGACCACGTACACTTGCGTGTGCATTGGGAAATCAACCAACACGTTGTTACTTCAACCTCAAACGGAGTTGGTGTGGCTACTTAAACCTCAATCCATGACTGAATCTGTACCACAATAGTTGTGAGAGTGACTGGGGGTATTTTAGGATCATCCCCTTCACGAATGATTCTGACCCTTCCGGATCCCATTCTTCCTCAGTTTCTATCACATTTACTCCTTTGCCCCTGTGATCCGGGAGAGGTTTGTTGCAGACATTAGGTGCAACCTCTTTTTTTTGTATAACCTTGGTGTCAATCAGCGTCTAGATCTTATCCTTCAAAGTGCGACATTCCTCAATAGTATGACCTTTTATGCCTGAGTGATAGGCACATGTCTTGTTCGGATTAATCCATTGGGAGAAATTTTCCATAGCAACAGCGGGAATGGGAGTGACGTAACCGGCGGCCTTCAATCTCTCGTACAGGTGGTCGATAGGTTTAGCAATTGGGGTGTATTGTCTAGGAGGTTTGCAGTCGAAATTTTGGTCTAGGTTTTTGGTAGTTTTGGCGAGCTGGTGGTGAGTGGTAGTATGCTGGCTGGGTGTTATAAGTATGGTAAGGGGCAGAGGGTTGGTTTTATTTGGGAGGTGAAGGATGATATGTGGGTGGGGGTGTTTGGTATGTGAGAGGAGAATTTGGACTTTAGGCCACCATCATTGCCCCTACTTCCTTCTTTTTAGAAATACTGCCTGACTGTAAGGTTTTGTTTGTAGCCTGGAGTGCCTCAAAATTTGTCACAATTCCGCTCTTAATCCCCTCTTCTATTCTTTCTCCCAATTTGATGATGTCAGAAAATTTAACGTTTTCAAACCATCAGTCTCTCATAATACTGTGGATCCTGAGCTCGGACAAAGAACTTATTCATCTGTTCTTGTTCAAGTGATGGCCTTACTTTCGCAGCTTCTGACCTCCACTGAGTAACATACTCATGAAAAGTTTCTATTGGATTCTTCTTGAGATTCTGAATGTAGAAGACATCAGGCGCATTTTCTGTATTGAACCTGAACCGATCCATAAAGTATAACACCATGCTTACCTAGTTAACCCATTTCTTTGGGGATTGACTGATGTACCAAGATAGGGCGTCTCCAGTGAGGCTCCTCATAAACAACTTCATGTCTATTCTTTCATCCTTGCCAACCCCTACGAGCTTGTCACAATATGTTCTCTAATGTATATTTGGATCACCTTTCCCGTCGAACATTTCGAACTTAGGAGGTTTGTAACCCTCTGGAAGTTCTACGTCCGGCTGAATACATAAATCCTCATAATTCAAACCCTCGATGCCATTACCACCTTCGACACCTTGGACTCGGCTAGTAAACTTCTTAAGTTTCTCCGCCATATTCTTGATGAGAAGGTCCTTTTCGATGGACTCTGGTGTGTACAGGGTCTGTTGTGGGGTGTAAGGTAAGGTTTCCATGTATATGGGGTTGCTTTGATAGACTCCAGGAATTTGGGCGTAGTGGTGGTCGTTGGTTGAGTTTTGGGGATCAGGTGTAGGTTGTGGTGCGTTTTGAGGAGTGTGATATGTGGTGGTTTGCGGATACTGGGTTGCATGGTGGTGTTGTGGAGCGGTCGGTATTAGTGGAGGATTGGAATTTTGAGGAGGTGTGGCATATTGATGAGGTGCGGGAGGATTTTTCGGGTGTTGGTTTTGTGTATTTTGGGGAGGTTCTGGGTTTTAGGCATTTTGTTGGTTGATGTTGGGGATATTCAGGGTGAGGGAAAGATTTTCCAAGTTTCGGACCTGCTCCAGTTCCCCTTGTAACTCCAGTATTTTCTATTCTAACCATATGACCAAGTCGTTCTGTGCCGGAGTACTCCGACCATCCGAAGTTTCGACATTCTCTACATGTGTAGCGTTGTCTTTCCTAATACCGCTCATATCATCCATTTTGGATTTTCCTTTGATTTTGGGACTAGGAGGAGGTGGAGGACCTCTAGATGATGCCAGTATGGACGAATCAACCTTAGGGAATGGGAATAAACAAAAGAAAACAAAACAAAAGGTAAACAAGTCAGTAAGGATTACTAAGAGGATATTTGCAGTATTTAAACACATTTTGCGGAATTATAAATTCGTGTCCTAATTTGGGGACCTCATTGTGCCCGAGGTAGGCCTAAGAGACATATAGATTTGGAGAAAATTGATGCCAATAATTGCATAATTTCATTAATGTGATAAATGGACCAAATTTCTACTAAAACGACAATAATTATAAAAAGTCACCAGTGGCATTTGCCTTAATACAATCGAAGTCTAAAACGAGTCTAGAAATCGAATAAAACATCATTCCTAATTTATTTGGTCCCATAGGGAGCTTCTCCATGCTTGTACTTCTTAGCTCCATCAATCAGGTTCCCAGGTCGCGCACGTCCAACAACTGATATGCACTTGCTAGATGCCCTCCTTCGTTATGCTCTGCATTCTGACAGTCTAAGATCCTTTTCCTCATCTTTCCCTCAAGCTCAATCAACCCTTGCTCCAAATATTCCAACCTCTTTGTTGATTTAGTAGAGATTCCTTTCCACTCGTTGGTTTCTCCCATGTCCACTTTATGATGTTCCTAATGCCTGGCTTCCGACTCGAAAACCCTTTTGCACAACATTTTGTATTTGACTTGTGCTTCAGCAGCGTTTTCTATGACCGTATTTCTCATATCAATCCCTGGCTTGACATCTCCCGCTATATCATCTAACCATAATGGATAGAAGTATACATGGCCGGCGTGATACCGATCTGGCTCGATGGTATCTTTCTCTACAATGATCTTTTGATGCTACATATGATGTGCCTCAAACTTGAATGGAATGGTGTTCCTCTTGAAGTCTGCTTTGTATTGAACCATGTGGAAACCCACAGTATAACCTGCTTCCTCCCAGCTTGCCTCATAAATCTTATAGGAGCATAAGGATAGATTCATCTTAACCCGATTAGCACTAGATGAGGAGCCTCTCTCGACCTGATGATCAGCTTGCTGCTAGGGAACCATTCGAACATCCAATGCACTTTTCATCAATCAGATTGATGAAGAAATGCACCCAGCTCACATCGTTTCCCGGTTGCGCAAACCTATTTGGGATAAAAGTCATTCTCTTCGGATGGTGATAGGCTATGTGGTCATTCCATAGTCATCGCAGAAGTTCTTGACGGAATTCACCTCTCTGAAAGTGTTCTAACAAACATACCTGCAGCAACAGATTGTAACCCTCGAAGTGCCCATACCTTTTTTTGCAACGGTCTAAAGTCCGGTACATCTCAGCCAAGATCATAGGGACAACGGTGTAATTTTACCCCTCAATTTCCTCCATTAAAGTCCTAGAGACCATATCTAGGCGAGTGTTGATCCTTTCTCCCTTTATCGGAAATATCAGCATTCCTAAAAAACAAACAATGAATACGAAAACCTTGCGTTGTGTCCAACCCAAAGAAGTGATGGCAAGTTCATCATGGTAAAGGCGATAGGACTTACTGTGTCGATAACACTCATAAAGGAATTCAAATGGTATATAAAACTTTTTCCAGAATAACTCATCATTTTTCTTGAAACCCATCATTTTCAAGAAACCTCAGGAAGTGCGATTTTTTTATACCAACAAACCAAGGCTATCCCATGGGAGTCCAGCGAAACCTCCTATTTCCTCTAAAATATGAGTCATTTCTATGTCGCCAAAATGAAAGACGGCTCTCTTCTCATCCCAAAACATAGTGGCGGCCTCAATCAATGCATTGTTTGGCTGAATGTCTAATAAGAAAGGTAGATTCCCGAGGAATGTTTTTACATGTTTTTTGTCACTTGGTGAGAGGTTTTTCCACCAATCTAGCAGCAAAGGTGGGATATTTTGAACAATGCCGAACCTGGGGACTTCGTGCCTCATTTCTGCAAAACAAATAAAGTTATCCCTTTCCCCCACCGGATTTGACTATTTACACATTAATGATCGGCATACTGGCATGTTTTCTCCAAATAATGCACATATCGTGATAGTGTCCATTGGGATTAAGGAAATCCCGGTAGACTTTGGACAAGTCTTGGCTTAGCGGGCTATCACGCGGACAACGTTCTAACCCATACTGGGTTTGGACATGATGCATGCACAGTTAATATTATAGTGTGATTTGTAGATGAGTCTAGACCGATACTCTCAAGCGGACAACTTAAGAGGGAAAGGCATGGATGCATCTACTGCACCGTTGATCGACTAGTCTTACCGTAAACAAGCCTTTCCAAATTTAAAGGGTGATTTTGGAAGAGCGCGGGCACTCATCAAGTGCCGCTATGGTATTAATTGGGCATGAGTGGTGTATTATGTGGAGCATGCTCTATACAATGATAAACAACACGCTGTCAAATATTTTGCATGATGAAAACAGTAAATGCAGTATTAAAAGAAAGGAAAACAGGAAGAAGTTAGTTCACGCAATGTAGAAGTTGTAATAAAGTAAGCGAGCGAGTAAGGGTGAGGAGAGACATGGTGTAGCAATTTAAAAGGCGATTTGAAGCAAATAAGTACGAAAGGAATACGCATGTTAGAGAAAATTTGAGCAAATAAGGGAAAATGTGGGAAGGGATTTGCATATTAATACGTATTCATATAGAGGGAGAATATGGGAAGCGTATGCATGCAGCAATAAAAAGGGAAACGAGAGCGGGATATTCATGTAACAGCAAAAATAATAAAAGGACACGTTTATCAAAGAAGACTAATTCATATAAATAAAGTTTTCTATGGTAAGAACCTAAATATCCCCAGCAGAGTCGACATGCTGTCGCGCCCCTTTTTCTCGCTAAATCGGGTTTCGACTTGTGACAACTCTTTTAAGGAGGTATTAAAAAAGGAGAGTCGCCACATAACGATTTTAAGGTGCATTAGGGAACCTATTTTCATATGACTCGGGTTTGATTAGTTTGCATCACTAAAGATGGGGTAAGGGCTCGAAATTACCTCGAAGAGAAGGTGTTAGGCACTCCTCGAGGTCCACAACTATGGGTCCTGGCCGAACTCGAATTATATGAATTAGTCAGATAAACAAACACAGAGAGAAACAAGAAGTTTGGGAATTTTATTACCAAAAGACTTTGAAAAATACAAACACTTGGTTCAAAGATAAGATTGGGGGTCCTAAGTTTTTTAGCCTAAAGGATCACCCTGTGCAACATAAATAATACTTCGTAACTCCCTCAAGATGGGGTGTTACTTGTATTATTCAGCAGGCACAGACTATCATCTCCTGCTACCCGATTACTGTCTTTAAGTTATTACCAAAAAGCGCACTAGTTGATTCTAATAATATCTTATGCGTGCACTACCCGTCTCATACCTGTGGTCCAGGAGGCATTTGGACCTCTATTTTTAGGTGGTTCTAGACTTGACTTAGGCTGCTCAATAATGTTAAAACTAGGTGACAATTCAAAACAAATAGGACTGCAATTAAATCCAATTAAAGGCTCACATTAGCCTCCGCAATTAGGCAAACAAATGCACGCAAACAGATTTTTACATATTAGGCACTTTTCAGAATTGAAGGGATTTCAGTTGTTAAACTCTATAGGCATCATTTCTAGATGATCTGATTTAGATGCGCAAGCCATTTTTAGACCTATGATTTCTAAATTACCAATTGGTAAGTGACAGACGCTCCGCTTATTACAAATTATCAGTTGACAAATCTATAGGCATGCTATCTAAGTGATTTATACAATAAGGAACAGTGAAACTCTTTAGAAGCGCTTAAAATTATTACGCTTCCTAATAATCGCGTGGATAAACAATAAAACAGTGTTTGAAAAGCGAGTAGTGATGTCCTATAGGCATGATTTCTAAAATTTGGCGATTGAAACTGATTCTCATACAATTAGCTCCTACAGGCATGCATTATAGAAATTGACAGTTGGAACTAATTTCACATATTTAGCTCCTACAGACATACTTTCTATATGGACGATGAGACAGAAATAGCAAATTAATTAGTTAAAATCATATAGGCATGATATCTATCGAGAAGATTAAGGAGCAGTCATTAGCAATTATTTTCCTATAGGCATGTTGTCGAGCAACATATAGCAGTAGACACAAGAATAGATAGAATACTCATGCATTGACAACATACTAATTATGTGAGTGTGTGATTCCCTAATCACATGATTTCTAATAGTGCACAAAGAGATTTACATATAACATGTCGGATAGCAAATAGATCACACAAATCCTACGATCATGCTTTATACCTTTTTCATGGAAGTATTAAGAGATACCCATTTCTCAATTTTACTATTTCCCAAATTATTATCACATAAATATTACATGCCTAATAATGAATAAAATTACAAAGTAGTACAAGAAATAACAGTAGGCCCAAGACCAACCCAAAAGATACCTAGCACTGCCAGGCTTCCAACTTAGTTCTTTCTCCACCATTTAGCACACACAGGTCTCAACCTAGCCCAGAAACCATAGGAGAACTCAAACCAAACCCAACAGCCATAATTTGATCAAAGGATACAAAAAATAATTACTTATACAAATCAATTTGCACATTCAATAGGCAGAAAGAGGGACAAAATTGAGTAGTAACAAAAAATAGCCAAAGAACCTCAGGCCCTAGTGGGTCAGAGTTCACAAGGTTCTCAAAATGGACCCCGAGTAGTGCTCACACTAGAGAGGTTAATAGAGAAAGCTTTAGTGTCCTTGGCTTTCAGCCGGCCAAGAATTATAGGTTCAGAAATAGGCAAACAACAAATGAGAATGAAAATAGTAGTCAAATAGTAGAGTTTGAAGAAGTGCATTTGCTTTTTTTAGAAATAGGCATATCAAAAGTGATCACACAATGAACATATCAACACAGAGGGTACAAAAACTCAAGAGACATGTTAATGTTGCAAGTCCACACATAGTACAGTGAGGCAAGGTATATTTGTAGGAAGCAAGGGGGATTATGGCTCTGGGATTACAAATTAATAAGCAAAGGCATTATGTCAAATAAGACAAACAACAGAACATTAAATTAACAAGTCCAAGCCTAAGGGTCAAATTATGCTAAACACCAGGGGGTTAAACGGTATAACTCATACCAATTAGGCAAAACAGAATCAAGTGTTATAAGGAACAAAAGTTAAGAAGCTATTCTAAAAGGTTGCAACTAGTTGCTATGGAGTACAGAGTTGGACATGGTAAGGACATGTTAAGTGTTAAAAATGATCATAGGAGCAAATCATAGCTAGAATGAGGGTTTTAACATAGATTGGGGCATAACACATACACAAATAAATTACTATAAAAATCAAGGACAAGGGAGAAGATAAACGGATGTCATATAACCAATGTAAACACTCAAAGTACCAACACATTAAGCTAAACAAACTTTGAACAATCTGAATTTCTTAAGTTAAACACAAATACATTTTAGAACTGACAATCTAAGCAAGAGAAATGCTAGAGAGGTTCATATCATAAGTAGAGTTATGCATAGAGATAGTCTAGAAAACACATTAGGTTATGCAATTTCAAAGGCATGAATATGCTAATTAGGAACATAAGAGAATGAACATTGCAAAGGTTAAGAACTCACCAGTTACTGATTGACAAATAGACAAATAAGAAAAGAACATAATCACTTTGAACGTCAACAAATCAGTATAACCCAGAACCTTAGATGCGTCAAGTTCCCAAGGGCTTCAAGGAACCCAGGGCAGTGCTCACACCCAAGGAAGGTCTAGAAAATAGGAATTCTGGTGGCCTGAGCTTTCAGCCAGCCAAGAGCCAAAATAGAATAAGAGAATAATCGAACACCAGAGTGAAGATCTTTAGTTTTTAGTGGAAATTTCAGCGATTAAAAAGTCTCTCCAAAAGGGAAAAGGGATGGGTTTATATAGCAGTCAAAATCGAGCAAGCATATAAAAAAACAGAGTAATTTAAGCAACAAACAAGGAAAGAAACATGCAAATCAATTTAAGAGAGAAAATCTGTAAACCCTAAGTTTTTAGGGAAGTGTAAATCAGCAGAATCCAAATAAAATCAAACTCACACAGTAGTATTGAACGTATGTAAACGAAATAATGCTTGAAATCAAAAGATTCGAACCACGTTTGGTTCAATTTCGGTAGATATTGCTTGCCATATTTAGGAAAGCACTTAGGTAACACCACAAACGAACAACCAGTACCACAAGGGGTCAAATATGGCAAGAGCATGGTAATCGAATCCCATTATCGATGGGATTAGGCGAGGGATTTAGGGGGAGGCGGTTAGGGTTTGGTGAAGTTGAGAGGAGTGACAGAGAGAATAGGGGTGGCGGTCTTTAGGAAATGGGGTAGGGTTTCTGGGTTAGGTTAATTAAAAAGGGGAAAGTGGACGATGGCCATTGATCTTGAGAGATCAACGGCTGCGATAAAAAAATTAGACGGGCGGGTCGTTTAGAAGCGGGTCGTAACCGGGTATTAGACATGTGTCGTTGGCTTTGGTCTGGGGTAATTGGGCTAGGCATTTGAGTGTTTTAGGCCATTCATTTGGTCCGAAATTGATTTAAAAATTGGGATGTTGTTTAAATACCCAATATTTATCAAATAATTTATAATATAATTAATAAATAACAAAAAATATTATTTGGGCACTAAATGATTGAAGATAATAACTTAACACTGTAAAAATATAAAAAGTTATTTTGGCAAAAATAATGTAATTATACATGAATATAGGCTATTATTGCAAGAAATGTGCAATTAGCCTAAAAATGCAAATGCAATTATAGAAAAATGAAGTAAAATATTATAAAACCTACATGTTGGTGTAAATAATAAGTTTGGATGATTATGTCATCACAAAATAATTTAAAGGATAATTATTAGATATTTATATAATAAAAATTCAGAGAGAAATTAATCTAGAGCTTTTAGAAAATTACAGAAAAATGCTTGTATAGGTTTGCAAACTAAATGATGATGCAAATATATATTTTGAAAGTATATATGAGAATTTTAAAAATATGAGGAAAAAAATTGGGTATCAACATCAGTTTTGCCTTTACGATCGTGAGGGCTTGTCCGCGATCGCGATGAAGGTAGACTTGGGCAGAATTGTTTTAAAAGTCGGGACTTAGGATTTTTGGTTCATTTCTCTCACTTGTTGGTTGATTTTAGAGCTATTTGAGGAGGGATTTTCACCAAGCATTTTGAGATAAGTATTTTCTACACAATATAAGTTTAATACATACATTATGGGTAGATTTTAACATAGAAATTGTAGATATTTTAGGAGGTTGTTGGAAAACCTAGGTTTTGATAAAAATTGGGTTGACCACGAAAATGATTATGGAATTGAGTAGAAATTATATATATGGATACTTGACGTTATGGGTAACATTTATCTTCAAAAATATCTGAAATCCAGGCATGTGGGCCTGGGGGTGAATTTTAGGAATCTTCCAGTTTGGGTTGGGTAATTATTCTAATAGGTAAATATTGATTAGTTTATATAATATTTGGCTAGTACCGGATTGTTCGGCACAAACTTAAGTCTTTTGAAGTGATTTGTGGATCGGAAAGTGAACTTGAGAACTACGTAAGTCTCTTGCCTAGCCTTGTAAGAGAGAATTTATCCCGTAGGTGTTTAAATTTCTATTTGATACTAATTATAAATCCATTCACAAACATCGAGTCACCTTGCTCACACCAAACTAAGCTGATAGCTTTTACCTGGGTCCACATTAACCCACTTCCTCTCATAATATGCAAGAACAACCATCATAGCCAGGACAAACACCCCACAATCCATAACCAAATGAACTGAACGCCTCTCAGGCATAACTTCTCAAATACACAACATTGCACTTCTTTAGACTCAGTCCAAATTTTCAATCCATCAAGTGACTACACGTCACGCTTACATAATCTTTTAGCGGTCATGCTTCCACGACCTTCCACACAAGGCAACAAGACACATCAAGAACCCATGACCAGGGTACAAAGCCTCTTCCACCGAATATCCATCTCAGGTGACACTGAAGGTAACACCAGCTTACTCTGAACCTTCAAATCACTTTTTCTTGCTCTCCCGAGCTCATGACATCCTTATTAACACCGAACCGCAATCTCGATTCTTACTCCCAGTTATATACTGCTTACCGTACCTAACATGCCAATATGAGGTAACACAAGAATTCCATCATAACTTCTGAACCACCAATAGGGTGAACACTTCATCATACAGAAAGCTTTTACTTAACTCAATTCAAGAGTATCATCTCAACACACGAGTGAATTCCCACAATCACCCAACATGCAAATCCTTAAGTAGTAGTTTATACCACCATAACCCTTCATGATCCGCCTACACCTGATAGGCCATAGCACTCAAATTCTCCCACATGAAATCCGTTACGACGGCCGACAAGCCTCGCACACATCGGAACAAATCACCTGCATAACTTAATCACATCAAAGGAACTGATCACTTCCGCAAACGTGCCATTTCAATCATGGCTAATCAATTTATCTTCTTTTAATCATCTTCAATTGCCTCAGGAATAATAGCAACTTCCTTCAACTCATAGCAAACTCAACCCTCACTCATCCCAAGTGACCTTGATTCACGAGACTATGCTGCCTAAATCCTGCAACCCGTCTCATACTCTCCTGATAATCTTTCTATAATCCGGAGTTCATTTCTCTCACTCCTCCAATACTATTTTGCATGCTGAAACATATCATAGAGTATTCCAACCATCTTCTTTTTTGTCAGAAATTACTCTACAAAAGCTTGATTCTCGATCATACTGCTGTTTGAAACCCTTAAACGCCGCATTCTTAACTTTTGAACTCACTAGGACCTCTATTGACAGTCACCTACTCTGGCTGGCCACGAATGCAATCAACTCCAAGGCTTTTCTAGCACATGAACACCCATTTCAAGGAACCTTGCGACCGAGTCACTATCCTTACAATTCGCCCATGCCTTAAGCATAAATTCTGAATCTTCCAAAGACTAACCCTGGTCCGACAGGCCAACTCTTTCACACATTCATCAAATTCCACGCACAATCACCATTTTACTCCTTTCACTTAGCTGAAATGACTTGCCAACACGCCGACAATCCGCAACCCTTTGAGAAGACAACCCTACAACCTAACTGCAGATGGTGGAACTCCCCCACTTAGCCCGAAGCTATTCCTTGCACCATATTAGACCATGTCGAGATCCTTTCTCCTTTGATAACACGATCTTGCTCAACCAATCCGTCCAATTCGTCCAAATTCTCTTGCTAGCACTCCCTAAATACTCAAATTCTCTAGCATCATTCACACATTTTGCCTACTTCCGAATAGCCACTAGAACCCCTCACCGAGACCTGCCAACTCCGCCATCGCTAACCTATCACAGAAGATAACCCACCTGTGGAAATCACCCGCGGACACCTTCCAATGATGCTAAAATGCACGCTCTCTGCGACTTCAATACCCCATCCTACGCCCTGCTTCATTTACCAACTTTACTAGTCCGTCCGCTCCTCATGAACATCCATTAGATGCGCGACAATATCTTCAAATTCTAAGCTATGCTGTCGCTCCCCCCACTTTGCGACTACTCGACTTCCACTTCTTACACCTGGCCTCCTAGAAATGGAACCACCGCCTAGCCTCACTTCAGGATCATTCTCTGCAGCTCTCAAACCAGCAGATCACCACGACTTCAAACTTTCTGAAGATCATCTTTCTCTAGCTTCCTTCATTATCAACACATATCCGGTACTGAACCACCGCACCTCACGGTCTCTGGAAACCGCATTCTTCAATACTTCTTCTCACTACTCTGACCCCACGCAACCGAAAACCCATAGCACCGACACACTTAACACATTCCATTTGATCAATGACGACGACTTCACATCAGAGGTGCATATCCCACCTCACTTGAAGACACCAAGTCTTACTACTTATCAACCCCAACAGGACCATTCATAATCCAAATGCCTTTCCTCCTCCGGAACTAAAATACCGAAATCTCGAAATCACACTCTGAGAAGATCTCCCTTCAAACCATTCATCACCCCCAATATACGGGAAAGCATTCTAACATCATATCGACATCGCGCGATAACCAATCGCAAGCATCATCATTACCTGAGTATAGCCTTAAGGCTCCCAGAAACACAGCTACTGAGCTGAAACAACATATTATTCTTCTGCAGGGCCATAACAGCAGCCCCCCACGAATTACACATGGAAATATCTCGAATTTCATCTACAGCACCATTTCAATTCCTCAAAATTCCTGATTCATAGCAAGCGCTTCGCGACGCGTAAGATTGAGTAAGAATAAACTTAGGCATAAGCCTTAAAGGAATCAAATCGCACGATGAGGAATCAAGAAGGGAAGTACTCCTAACAGTCCTGTAACCTCTCGAAGATAAGTACAGACGTCTCTGTACTGATCCGCAAGACTCTACTAGACTTGCTCATGACTCGTGAGACCTAGGGGAACCTAGAGCTCTGATACCATGTTGTCACGACCCAAAATCCATAAGGTCGTGATGGTGCCGGAAACCATTGTCAAGCAAGACAAATCATAAATTAATTGAAATAATTTCTTGTTTTAACATTTATGAAAAACATTTCCTTTCACTTTATTACATATTAACCAAATAAAATCTGTTAATTTAAAAACAATGGTTTGAATACTACATTTTAGCAAATATATCCCAACAAACCCCAGAACCCGGTGTCATAAGTACATGAGAAATTTCTAAGAATTTATACAATCATTACAAAGCTTGTCCGAAATACAAGTTGGACAAGGAAATTTTAAAATAAAAATAAATACAGTACGAGGGAGACTCTGTCAGCTGCGGATCGCCTCCGGATGATGCAGCTCGCCTAAGTCTCCGAATCCTCCACATTTCTATGAAATTACCTATGCAATAAAATGCACAGCAAGTGTAGTGTCACGACCCAAAATCCAACACAGGTCGTGATGGCGCCCAACATCAGAGTCAGGCAAGCCAACAGTTGTTTACTAGTGAGGTTATCCTTATTTAACATACCAACCCCACCTATTCCTAAAGTTTTAAGCTTAGATCCTCCCTTTAAATAAAATTGGAAACATTAACCAACTTAAGTAAATACAGCCACAATGATCATGATCCAATATATATACAGTCCCAAAATAAAGTCCACTATGTGCGTGCCAGGAACTAGTGTCATAAGTCAACAGGCGAACTAGTAGAATATACAAAAGATTATACAAATTGTACTACTGTCTGAGAGAAGTAGACAGAAAGGAACAAAAGATAACTCCATAGCACTGCTGAGAATTGCGAAGGGAGGCAGCTCACCGTGGAGTCGGGTCCAGAATATGCGTCAAGCTCCGGTCGAGTAACCAGAAGCACCAGCCTCAGAACCTGTACAATTAAGTATAGAAGTGCAGCATGAGTACATAAATATAGATGTACCCAGTGAGTATCCCGCCTAACCTTGAAGAGGTAGTGACGAGAGGTCGACTTGACACTCACTAAGGTCCAACGGTAATAATACAAAACAGGATATAACGAAATGCAGTAGACATGTGAGACAGTAAGTAGCAGATACCTATCAAGTACAGAAATCCAGGAAAACTACAGAAAATAAGCAACAATGTACACTTTCTTTTCCTCCAAACATCTGTCAAGTCAATATTAATGAAAACAGTACCAAATAGTCAAGCGCACACAAGGGTAAGACAATCGGCCGGAGTCATAAGGAAATATCTAGACACTGAATAGACGTAAATCTTCCCCCGCTCGCGATTCATACCTGCGACTCGGGTGCTGATAAATTTATATACAATTCCCATAAAGCTTCCCTCGATCGCGAATCATACTTGCGATTCAAGTGCTGACACACTTATATACAATTACTATAAAGCTTCCCTCGGTCGCGAATCATACCTGCAATTTGAGTGCTGACACACTTATAGCGATTTATCATAAAGCTTCCCTCGATTGAGAATCATACCTGCGATTCGAGTGTTGACTCTCATACGTACATATATATACCGAAATATCAATAACTCAGTAGGGGGCTATACCTGTAACAAGGATTAATCAACTGGGAGTTCAAATGCAACTTTCCACATCTCAATATCAATTCAAAAGTAATAGGCAGCTCAAAGAACACCCAAAGATACATATAAGGCACATAGAGACATGCTTGTGAGCCCTAAAACTACCCGACATAGCATGATAGTCGCTACGTACGGACTCTCGTCACTTTGTATGCATGTAGCCCCAAAAAAATTACACACAGCATATATAACACCTATGGGGACAATTCCCTCTTACAAGGTTAGAAAGGAGACTCACCTCGTGTCGAATCTACCCCGCGACCCGAACTCCGAACTCTACACCCGAGGACTCGCAACTAGCCAAATATGGTATAATGACATTAATGCATACTCAAAGTAGGGAAATTATCCTATTTATTCAATAATTCATCATTCTTGGAGAATTCTCAAAATCCAACCCTGGGCCCCCACGCTCGAATTTCGAAAACTCACGGAGGAATCGTTCACCCGAAGCCTAAGGATCGTTAATATATGATTTCTACTTGAATTTATAGCAATAAATGGGTAATTCACCAATTTCTCAAGAACCCTAAATTATTACCTAATGCTTGACTTTTCAATGATTTAGTGGTTAATTTAGCTAGAAGATCATGAATTAAACTAGTGTTGAAGTGGAATTAACTCACCTTGACAGTAGCTAGGTTGTGGTGTGCTCTCCCCAAGCTCACAAGACTCTAATGGTGGAGGAAAAGGAATGAATGGGGTGAAATCCCAAGTTTCAAAGAATATATACTGCCTGGCCTATAGGGATTCCGCACCTGCAGCTCGGGGATCGCACCTGCGGTCTCGCGCCTGCGAGCTGGGGCTCGCACCTGCGAAACTGGATGGGAAAGGCTAGGTTCGCACCTGCGGAGGGATGGCCGCACCAGCGGTTCCGCTCCTGCGGACTTTCGTCCGTACCTGCGAGAAAGAGGGACCTCACCTGGGGTCGCACCTGCGATGCTGCGGTCCCGCACCTGCAGCTATTCTAGCTGGTTTTTAGCCCCGTTGGGTGCCCGGGAGGCCCCTGGTCCCACCCGAGCTCTCGTCCAAATATACCAACAAGTCCCAAATCATAATACAGACTCGCTCGAGCCTTCGGAACACCCAAAACAACGCTAAAACTCAAAATCACACCTCAAAACCCCAAGAACCAAACTTAGGAACTTTAAGTTTTCTAGACTTCGCTAACAACGCGACGAACCGACCTATACTACTCGGAATGACACCAAATTTTGCAGACAAGTCACAAATGACATAACAGAACTATCCCCGATCTCAGAATTCTGTTTGGACCTCGATAACACAAAAACACGTCCAAAACCACAATGGGAACTTAAGGAACTTATTTTTTTCAATATTGGGCACCGAAATGATCTCGGGTCATCAAAAACCCATTCCGAACATACACCCAGGTCCAAAATCATCACACGGAGCTACCGGAACCGATGAAACTCGATTCCGAAGTCGTTTACCCAAAATGTTGAACAAAGTCAAACTTGGCCTTAAAGGCCAACCCTAAGGAACCAATTGTTCTTGTAGCACTCAAACACCTCCGAATCATGGACCACCAGTTCCCGCAAGTCATAAATCATAAAAAAGCCGCTATAGGAAGTTTTATTTAGGGGAACGGGGTTCGATAACGCAAAACGACCGGTCGAGTCATTACATTCTCCGCCTCTTAAACAAACGTTCATCCTCGAACGGGTCTAGAATCATACCTGAAGTGCTGAATATGTGTGGATATCCGCTCTGCATGTCATCCTCGGACTTCCAGGTCGCCTTCTCAACTGGATGGCCCTTCCACCAGACCTTTACGGCAGAAACTCTCTTGGACCTCAACTGGCGGTCTTGTCTATCAATAATACCAATTGGCTCCTCCTCGTAGACCAACCTCTCATCCAATTGAATAGTGTTGAAATCAACCACGTGAGAGAAGTCGGTGTGGTACCTCCGGATCATGGATACATGAAAAACTAGATGAACTCCTGATAAACTGGGAGGCAAGGCCAGCTCATAAGCAACCTCCCCAACTCGCCTCAACACCTCGAATGGACCAATAAACCTCGGGCTCATCTTGCCCTTCTTCTGAAACCTTATAATACACTTCGTAGGCAAGACTTTCAACAGGACCCTATCTCCCTCCATAAATGATACCTCGCGCTCCCTCTGATCTGTGTAACTCTTCTGTCTGGAGTGTGTTGTACGGAGCCTCTCCTGAATCAACTTCACTTTCTCCAAGGCATCCCTCACCAGGTCGGTGCCATATAACTTAGCCTCGCCAGGCTCAAACCACCCGATAGGAGAACGACATCGCCGACCATACAAAGCCTCAAGGTGCCATCTCAATGTTGGAGTGATAACTATTATTGTAAGCAAACTCGGCCAAAGGCAAAACTAGTCCCACTGACCTCCGAAGTCAATCACACATGCCCTGAGCATGTCCTCCAATATCTGAATTGTACGCTCCGACTGACCATCAGTCTGAGGGTGAAATGATGTGCTGAGGTCTATCTGGGTGCCCATCTCACTATGCAATGCTCTCCAGAAGTGCGAGGTGAACTGAGGACCTCGATATGATATAATGGATACCGGCACACCATGCAACCGGACTATCTCCCGAATGTAGATCTGGGCCAACCTCTCAGAAGTATATGCAGTAGCTACTAGAATGAAATGCGCTGATTTGGTCAATCTATCCACAATGACCCAAACCGCGTCAACCTTCCGCAAAGTCCGAGGCAACCCAACTACGAGGTCTGCTAAAGTAGGCCTCCTGGCCTCTGGTTCTCATACTTCACCTGCTGGCAATTAAGACACCTAGTCACATACTCCATAATGTCGTTCTTCATCCGCCTCCACTAGAAATGCTGCTTCAAGTCACGATACATCTTCGTAGCACCAGGATGAATAGAATACCGAGAACTGTGTGCCTCCTCTAGAATCCTCTCCCTCAGGCCATCAACATTAGGAACACATAAGCGGACTTGAAGTCTCAGAACACCATCCTCGCCAATAGTAGCCTCCTTGGTCCTACCCTGAACCAATGTCTTTCGAAGCTCTGCTAAGCACGGATCATAGAACTGTCGGGCCTTAATCTCCCCCAGTAGAAAAGAGTGAGCACCACATGTGCTAAAACTCGACGAGGCTCTGAAAGGTCTAACCTCACTAGGCGATTGGCCAAGGACTGAATGTCCAAGGCTAGAGGTCTCTCCTCTGCTACAATATAAGCCAAGCTACCCATACTCTCTGCCTTCCTTATCAAAGCATCTGCTACCACATTTGCCTTGCCCGGGTGATAAAGTATGGTGATATCATAATCTTTCAACAACTCAAGCCATTTGTGCTGCCTCAAATTAAGATCCTTCTGCTTGAACAAGTGTTGCAAGCTACGGTGGTCTGTATAAACCTCACAGAACACTCCATACAAGTAGTGTCTCCAAATCTTAAGAGCGTGAACAATCGCCGCCAACTCCAAATTGTGCACAGGGTAATTCTTCTCATGAACCTTCAGCTGGCGTGAAGCATAAGCAATAACCCTCCCCTCCTGCATCAATACACACCCCAAGCCAACTTGTGAAGCATCACAATATACTGTGTACATCCCAGAACCGGAAGGCAATACTAGAACTGGTGTTGAGGTCAATGTTGTCTTGAGCTTCTGAAAGCTCGCCTCACACTCGTCAGACCATCGAAACGGGGCATTCTTCTGAGTCAATCTAGTCAATGGATCTGCAATAGAAGAGAAAGCCTTCACAAATCGGCAATAATAGCCTGCTAGGCCCAAAAAGCTCCTGATCTCTGTAGCTGAAGTAGGACGCGACCAACTTTGAACTGCCTCGATCTTCTGAGGATCAACCTTGATACCCTCTCCGGATACCACATGCCCCAAAAATGCCACGGAACCCAACCAGAACTCACACTTGGAGAACTTAGCATATAGCTTATGTTCTCGCAAAGTCCGGAGCATAACTCTCAAATGTTGCTCGTGCTCCCACAGGCTACGTGAGTAAATCAAAATGTCATCAATGAAGACAATTTCAAAGCAATAAATATAGTAGCTACGCACAGACTCCCGTCACCTCGTGCGTACGTAGCCCCCGCAGAAAGTAACACATACTTAATTAGTTCACCTAGGGGGACAATTCCCCCTCACAAAGTTAGAAAGGAGACTTACCTCGCCCTGAAGTTCCAATACAGGCTTCCAAGCCCTTCCGACGAATCCAACGGACGCACAATGCCCCAAAACTATCCAAACAACGACAAACCAATGAAAATATACTCTAATATCGCAACAAATTCCAAATTATATAATTTCGCAACCCAGCTTAGTGAAATGACCAAAATGCCCTCGGACCCACGTGCCTGGAATCCGAAATTTCTCGAAGATATATTCTACCCATAGCCTTACTAACTCAAATATACAATTTAGTCAAATATTCATGCTCAATTCGTGTCTAAAAATCCAAATTTCTGTTTTCTAGGTTTCTTCAATAATTTCCCAAATTCCTATCAATTTCCATGCCTAATCTATGCATAAAATATTGTATTTAACTAAGAGGCATGAAGGAGTTACTTACCTTGACATTGCATGAAGGAATCCTCTCTTTGAAGCCTCCCAAAATCGCCTAAGCCCAAGAAGAAATGAAGAAAATGAACCAAGAATCCTTGTTTTAAAACATTCTGCCCAAGCCGATTTCCGCACCTGTGGTCCTCTTATCGCACCTGCGGCCTCCTTGGCTCTAGCCTAATGTCGCACATGCGGTGCCCTTAGCCGCACATGCGTCCAAATCCTCGCAGGTGTGGCCACACTAGATGACAGCAACCTTCAGCTTTCTTCAACTTCAAATATTGATCCGTTAACAACCCGGAATCCACTCGAGGCCCCCGGGACCCCGTCCAATTATACCAACCTGTTCCAAAACAAAATGCGGACTTGATCGAGGTCTCAAATCACATCGAAACCACGAATCGCACCCAAATCCCAACTTTATGAACTTAGAAATTTCCAACTTCACATCCGATGTTGAAACCTATCAAATCACGTCCGATTGACCTCAAAATTTGTGCACAAGTCATATTCGACATTATGGACCTGCTCCAACTTCCAGAATCGCATTCCGACCTCGGTATCAAAACTTCCACTTCCGGTCGGATTTCTCAAAAACCTTCAAATTTCTATCTTTAGCCAAATGACTTCAAAATGATCTACGGACATCCAAATTCACTTCCGATCGCGCTCCCAACTCCAGAATCACCATACGAAGCTATTCCCAGACTCAAAATCCCAAACGGACATCAACAACACTAAAATGCACTTCAATCCCAAATCTATGAAATTCTTCTAAAATGCTAACTTCCAGAATATACGCCGAAACGCTCCCGGGTTATCCAAAACCTGATCCGGTCATACACCCAAGTCCGAAATCATCATACAAACCTGCTGGAACCTTCAAATCCTGATTCGGTGTTCGTTTACTCAAAATTCCAATCTTAATTGATTCTTCCAATTTAAGGCTTCTGAATTGAGAATTTTCTTTCCAAATCAACTCTAAACTTTTCGAAATTCAATTCCGACCATGCCCACGGGTCATAATACCTGAAATGGAGCTGCTCACGACTTCAAACCACTGAACGACGCTCTAGAACTCAAAACGACCGGTCAGGTCGTTACAAGTTGTGTGAAATTTTTGTGACAGTCGAGGCCTGGAATAGGCAATTGAGTTATTTTATTTATTCATTGTTGCAGTTATATTTTCTTATTTGTGTAGAATTATTTTATTACCTTATTATATACATATATTGTCACAGGTTAAGTCATAATTGCCCCGCCTTAGCCTCGTCACTACTTCGTCAGGGTTAGGCTCGGCACTTACTCAGTAAATGGGGTTGGTTGTACTGATACTACACTCTGCACTCTTTTGTGCAGATCTAGGTACCGGCCAGCAGTAGAGATTTTTAGTAGCCACTATTCATTATCCGGAGACACGAGGTATATTTTTCGGCATTTGCATATCTCGAGAGTCTTCTCCTAGTTCGTAGAGACTGTTTTTTATTTTCTCAAAACAGTTATATTATTTCTTTCAGCCTATTATTTGTAGTATTCTTAGTAGTTCATGAATTGTGATACCAGACCCTGGGGTAGTCTTAGAGTTATCTATATAATTAGTTCGTGGCTCGGTTTATTTATTTGGTTATTATTTTATATTTGAAGTTATTCTTTGGGAACCATTAGATTATGTTTAATTTAAATTTATTTTATTATGTTTAAGTGGATAATCAAAGGAAAATAGCTAATTGAACTCTAACATTGGCTTGCCTAGCAAGTGTCGTGTTAGGTGCCATCACGATCCCTAAGGTTGGGAATTTGGGTCGTGACAAGTTGGTATCAGAGCACTAGGTTGCTTAGGTCTCACAATTCACGAACAAACTTGGTAGAGTCTAAAGGATCGGTACGGAGACGTCTGTACTTATCTCTCAGAGGCTATGAAGTTAAGAACAATTTCACTTCTATTCTACTCTATCGTGCAAATTTGTTCTACCATTAATGATTGAACTTGTCTATTCTCGTCCTCTCACAAATCTCAACAACACGCAAAGCGTCTACAACTGGATAGGAGATGAATCCCCAATGACAGCTACGATTAGGGGAAGAGACAGAAGCAGAGCTCAGTCTAGGCAAAAGAGTTATGCCGATGTTCGTGATGTGGCATTCATGGATGGAGAGAGGGTATTGCTTCGTGTGTCGACCATCAAGGGTGTTATGAGATTTGGAAAGAAGGGTAAGTTGATCCCTAGGTATATCGGGCCGTTTGAGATTGTTGATAGAGTGGGGGAGGTAGGTTATAGACTTGCGTCGCCTCCAGGGTTATCCTCAGTTCATCCGGCATTCCACTTGTCTATGCTCCGGAAATATCATGGTGACCCATCCCACGTGTTAGATTTTATCTCTGTCCAGTTGGACAAAGACTTGACTTATGAGGAGGAGTCGGTAGCCGTTCTAGACCGGCAGGTTCGTCAGCTGAGGTCTAAGAGTTTTCCTTCAGTTCGAGTGCAATGGAAAGGTCAGCCCATTGAGGCAGCGACTTAGGAGTCCGAGTCGGACATGCATAGTAGATATCCACATTTTTTTGCCAATTCAGGTAATTTTCTATGTCCGTTCGAGGACGAACGTTTGTTTTAGAGGTGGAGATTGTGATGACCCAAGGGGTCATTTTATGAATTAAGACTCCGTTCTAGGCTTATTATCCATAAAAATACTAATTTTAATTACCTCGATTGCGTGCGCAGTCGGGGCATGAAACTGGAAAGCTTTTATGTGAAAATATAAGAAATAATAATTTTTAGAATTAAAATTTGGTTTTAGTTGACTTGAGTCAACATTTTTAGTAAATGGGCCCGGATATGTGTTCCGACGATCCCGGAAGGTCTGTAGTAAAATATGGGACTTGGGCGTATGCCCGGAAATGAATTCCGAAGTCCCAAGCCTTAGAAATCAATTTTTGAAAGAAATTGTTTTGCTGAATTATTAATGAAATAAAGAAAAGAATTAATGTTTGAAACTATTGGTATCGGGTTCGTATTTTGGTTCCGGAATCCGGTACAAACTTTTTATAGTATTTGAATACTAACTTTGAAGTTTGGTGAGAATCGGAGTTTATTTGACGTGATTCGTACGTCCGGTTGAGAAATAGTGAAATTGAAGTCTTCTTGAGAAAAATAATCAGTTTTGAGGTTTAATTCATAGTTTTACATGTTATTTTCATGATTAGATTGCACGAGCAAGTCCGTATGATATTTTTAGACTTGCGTGCATGTTTGGTTTATGGCCTCGAGGGCTCGGGTGAGTTTCGAATAGGTTTGGGTTGTGTTGCGCTCGTTCTTTCTTATGCTTCGACGTCATTTCTTCAAACATGAATGATATCATATTGAACAAATGAGATCCAATTTCTGTTTTGAATGGAGTATTAGATCCATATCATAATTACGAACCCGTAGCAAAAATAATCGTTGAATTTGGACATCGTATGAGGATTTTATGGTCATTTTACTAAGATTGCCAGATTTTTCAGATTAATTACGAAATTGCCACTGACAGCGTATGTAAAGATCTGCACTATTTGCAAATATTAAAACCTACATATCTCATTCATTATAAGGTCAAATTTACTGATTCAAAAGTCTAACTTGACCAGAATTTCACAAGGAATCCATTGGACATATAAAAATCGAGTTTTGGGATCATTTGGTACGATAAACGAGGCAGAATAAGTAGCAGAAAAATATATAAAATTAGGGTTTGTTCATTCGGTCATATTTTGAGTTGGGGAGCTTGGATTTGGGCGATTTTCACCATAGGGATTGGGGTAAGTGTTCTATACTCTTTTTTTTTTTTTGTTATATTTCTATTACCCAATGTTTTTCATCACTTTTAAATCAAAAATCAAGAATTTTCATGGTAAAAATTGAGGGTTTTGATAGAATTAGAGGATTTTGTAAAAATTGAATCTTTACCTCGAATTGAGGTCGTATTTCGAAACTAATTGCATATTCGGGCTCCGGGTGAATGGGTAAACGTGATTTGGTCTGAACCCCGAGTTTGGACCAAGCGGGCCCGGGATCGGGTTTTAACTTTTTTTAGAAGACTTAGGAAAAATTATAATTTTCAGTAAAGTTAGTTCCTTTAGCATTAATTAATGATATTAAGTTAATTATGGTTAGATTCGAGTGTATTGGAGGTGAATTCAAGAGGAAAAGCTATAATTGAACAGTGAGTGGCCTGCGAAGTTGAGGTAAGTGCTCGGTTTAACCTTGACTTGAGAGAATAGGAACGTGAGAGAATAGGAATCCCCAACCTAATTGTTATGTGAAAATGTATGTGTGAGGTGTATAGGTGAGGTGACGAGTATCTATGCACCACCAAATTGTCTGCTTACATGATCCCCTCCCCGTTTCCAATTTAATTGCTCGGGTTATAATTGTTTCATGTCCATTTTTATTTCTATGATTACTTGGCTTGTTAATTTATGTTAAGTATGGTTGTAATTATTTTTGGAAAAGTATTAGTGTATTCCTTGGTTTACAGAGAGCTCCTCACGTAAAGAAGAGGGAAATGCTACTAGGTATGCACTAAGTAGATATGATTCTCTTGGTCTACCATAATTTGGTTAGCTTAAGATGGTGCTTGATTCTGTTGAGTAATTTAGGATCTTAAAATGGGATGCTTG
>MDKI01120930.1:0-26445 GCA_005239505.1 Nicotiana paniculata
CTTTTCCCGACGATTGATCTATTAGACAATTTTCTTGAGGGATTTAAGTCTAAAGAAAAAAAAAAGATTTTCTTTTGTTAGGTAGGGTAGCAATTCCCCCTTGGTGTTTCTTCGTGTCGCGGTTCTTTTTCAAGTGTTTTGTTTGAACCTGGTGTAGTTAGTTTTATTTATTTTTTTAGGAAGAGGAGCCATTGTGTTTTGAATTGAAGCAATATCTCTTGACTTTTTTATGCCTTGAGAATAGTGAGTACTTTGATTGTGACGCTTAGGCTCAGTTTTTGACGCTTGTATAAGTACCTTAAATTGTATGATTTTAAATTTTCTTAACTGCTTTTACTATAGTGTCCTGATGAATCCAATCCTGAGTGAGTTAAGTGCCATGTGTGTTATTCTGTGCATTGAATTTGATGCCTAGAACTTACCCCGTGTGTTTGCAAAGCGAAATAGTAGTTTTGTTCAGTCTTAGAAGTGATATAGGCGTTTCTTTGTTGAGCCAGATATGTATATTTTCCCCGCCTAATTGTTATGTATCATAGTTAACCCCTTTGAGCCTGTAATCCTGTTTCTTTGGAAACCACATTACAAGCGTTACCCATTTGTTTGAATTAACCATCTAGTTTGAACCTTCTAACCTCTCATGAGCACTTGAAGTGTTAAGAACTCTATAAAAGTTAAAGTGTGGGTTGGTTGGTTTGGCTTTTGAGTGGATCTAATGAAATAAGAAGAAAGGTGCACTGTTTTGAAAAAGTAAGAGCCACTTAAATAAAATAAAAATAATAAAAAAAGAAAAATAAAGAAAAGAAAACAATAAAGAGTTGTATTGTTGTGAAAAAAATATATCCTTGATAAGTGGTGGCTCTTGATGTAATTGTACTTAAAGAAGTATGGGGTAAAATACGTTGACGTGAATGCGAAGTTTGGTTTGACATAAGTATGGGGTTTTAATGTTAAAGTATATGTATTAAAGTTCTTAGGGAGGTGTATTCACTCTTATATCTAAATGTTTCATACCCATTCCACAACCTGCATTACAACAAAATAAAGTCCGACTTGATCCTAAACTGAACGAGCTGAATTAGTAGAGTAGTACACTAAAGGAAAGCCTATGGTGCATATTTTGAGGCACATGAATATTATTTCTGAGAGTGAGTGAATTCTTTCTATCTTGAGTTCCTAAGTGTTCTTAAATTTTATTGTGTGGAACTACTCTCTTTTGTTGTGTGAGGACAGTTGATTCATGAAGGAAAGGTAATGTCAGTGGCCTCTATGTTAGAGTAAGTGTGTGAGTTGTGAATAATGCGTGGTACTTGTGAGTAATCTTGAGGTGAAGTGTTACGCTTTTGTGCTTAGTCTATTTTAAATATTCTTGGCGTGATGGAGAATTGCTTAAAGAGGTCGTGTCTATATAAAGTGTAGTTTGATTGCTCGAGGAGGAGCAATGGTTAAAGTGTGGGGTGTTGATGATAGGATATAATTGCGTATTTTAGTCGCTTATTACACTCTAGTTTGCTGCACTTTAATTGAGTTTGAGCTTTAATCGCTAGTGTGTTTCACTAATTGTATGTTTTATGCCTTTTAGGAGTGATTCTGAGCTATATAGATGTTATGGAATGAATTCAAGTGATTTGGATCTTTGAAGTCTGAGTAAAAGCCCAAGGAATTAAGCCAGGATCGTGTTCGGGGGTCAAATTTGATAGTTAAGAACAAACAAAGACTCGAGGAGGCATATTGCGCATTGTCTAGTAAAATAGACATAACTCTTCTCTCCCAACTCCATCTGGAATATATAATATATGGTTGGAAAGCTAACACAAAGGTCTACAACTTTCATGTTTTAGTTTGTACCATATTCCAAAAGTAACTGGGTGAAAAACGCTGTCGAAACCGAAACAGCGGACCTGACGCGCAAACGGGGCAGAAACTTTTCGATATGCGCGGCCACTAGCGTGGCTTACCGCGGCCGCGCTACTCCAGACATGAAAAACTGTCTATTTTCGCGTAGGAGAAGGTATAATTGTTTGTGCCCGACCTTACTTGGTATATATACATGAAAAAAATGGTATTTTGAGGAGGTTGGACATACTTTTGACACAAATTCTACCTAAGGAGGGAGAGACACAATAAGAGCAAGGCGGGGAATTCTTCCTATTTTTCATTGTTGGTTATGACTTCTAGTATTATATATTTACATTCTATTATGAATAACTAATTTTTTATCTAGGGTTTTGATGAAACCTTTTGTAGGATAAATTCTTGTTATGTTTTTATATAATTGAGCCGTTGGATTTCTCTACTTGTTCAACTACGTATTTATTGTTGTTGATCGAATGGCCATCGCTAGACTGTCCCTATTTATTATGTGTTTCTTGGGAAAGGATACATATTTAGGTGGTTGTTGAACAATGTCACTCATAACGTATGTGAGAAATCAACACAACGGGTTTAAAAGTGGGTTTAGAAACAACGAAGCCTTGACGTGGTCATAGTGAGCGGCTAGATAAAGCCAACTAGCTTAGTTCGAGAGAATATGCCTAGTAAATTGTTGTAGTTTTTCGAGAGAGAATTACGACACCTAAAGTGCTCATGATAAGTAGAAAATACATAGGCAAAATTGTAAGGAACATAGCGGGAATGATTCCGACAATTGGGGAAATCATAACTCTAGACCTCCTAAATTTAATCTCCAACCCTTAGTATCTGTAGTTGTTAATTTACTGCTTTAGTTTCTTATTTAATTAGCTAGATATAAAAATCTTAATCTTTATAAATTAGAAATTTAGTCAAGCTTGTCTTCTTTGCCATATTGAACAGTTATAGCGAAACCTTAGTTCTCTGTGGGATTCGACTCCGGACTTTTAGACCGGATTATATTTGTAGCGACCACTTATCCTCTTTAGGATTAGAGTTGGGCGTGATCAAATTTTGGCGCCGCTGCCGGTGAACTAACGGTGTAGTTGTAGGTGTACATATTGCTAGGTTTCAAGCTTTAATCTTTTTTTCAGTATTTAATTTTTATTTTCTTTATTTTAGTTTTATTTGTTAATTTGAAAAACATTGCATCATGAATTATGAGAATATGGATGTTGGTAATTCTGATTTTGATCCTCGTTATGCATATTGTGGAGGAAACCACCCAGGAAAAAAATATCAAAATATTCCCGAGAGCGAGTTATGTGCACCAACTCAATCTTATGTGTGGAATGTGTATGATATATGTGGTGGTCAAAATGGTCACTTTTATGATTTTGCTTATATTTCTTATCTTCCCCAACCCCTTACTAATGGTTGTACCTTTTATTGTGAAGTTAATAGTAAAAAAGAACCTAGGGATGCAGGCCTGAAGGAGATCAAGGATATGTTAAAGTGCCTTCTGGAACAAAATAATGAGAAACAATTACAGCTAGAAAGGCAAGAGGCAACTATTCGCAAGTTGGAGGCTCAATTGAGTCAAGTGGTTGGAGCTTTTAATGCTCAACAAGCCAATATTGAGAATAGTAGCCAAAAAGAGCATGAATTTGAGGTGTTAATTGGGGAGGTCAGAGTAGAACATCAACAACCTAGCCAACTACAATTTGAGGATGTCGATGTTGAAGAAGTGAGACTAGACCCAGACAAGGATTTTGAGGATATAAATTTTGTTGACTCTAGTCATTGATGTTGAGGATGTTGAAATTCGTGAAGTTCATGTGTTTAAGCACATTGGTCCACACTCCAAGAATTTTTCCACATTATGTTTGGATGATGATATGGAAATAGAGTCATCCGAACCAATTGAGGAGTCAAGGAATGAGGAACAAGGTGCATATATTCTGGAATTCTTCTTACCAGAAAGTAAGGATTACATACCTCATACAAAGGCCAAGGAGTGCAGAATACTACATTATTTCCTTGGGCTAGTTTGATTCGTTCCACCGCCCCATGACCATAATCATAAGCTTTAATCAAAACTTGGGGTTCAATTCATAAGCTCGAAATGGAGGCAAAAAGTGATTCACGTCGTGCCGCGACGTTAAATCAAGCGCTTGTTGGGAGGCAACCCAACTTTATTTTTTTATTTTTAATTTAGTTTATTTTATTTATTTATTTTTATTATTGTATTATTCTTGTTGTGCCGATTTTTGATTTTTTAGGAGCATGGAATGCAAAGCCATTGGAAGGATGCTATAGCAAACTAGATGGTTGGAACTAAGTGTTTGGTACCCGCACGAAGGACCGGGCCTGGGAGAAGTCTGAGTACCCCATGAGATGCTAGTGCTTCGGCCTTTGGCCTACCAGAGAGTTCTTTTACCCTCTTATAGTTATGATGTGCATTGGGGACAATGCACAATTTTATGTGTGGGGTGAGTAGATCATCTGGATGACTTTGCATGCTATTTGAGTTGTATTAGTTTAATTGAATTTTTTTTTTCAAAAATAGAAAAGATTGGACTTTTCCCGACGATGGTTCTATTAGACAATTTTCTTGAGGGATTTAAGTCTAAAGAAAAAAAAAGATTTTCTTTTGTTAGGGAGGGTAGCAATTCCCCCTTGGTTTTTCTTCGTGTCGCGGTTCTTTTTCAAGTGTTTTGTTTGAACCGGGTGTTGTTAGTTTTATTTATTTTTTTAGGAAGAGGAGCCATTATGTTTTGAATTGAAGCAATATCTCTTGACTTTGTTATGCCTTGAGAATAGTGACTACTTTGGTTGTGCGCTTAGGATCAAGTTTTGACGCTTGTATAAGTACCTTAAATTGTATGATCTTAAATTTGTTTAACTTCTTTGACTGGAGTGTCTTGATGAATCCAATCTTGAGTGAGTTAAGTGTCATGTGTGTGTGAAATTTTTGTGTTATTTTGTGCATTGCATTTGATGCCTAGAACTTGCCCCGTGTGTTTGCAAAGCGAAATAGTAGTTTTGTTCCGTCTTAAAAGTGATATAGGAGATTCTTTGTTGAGACAGATATGTATATTTTACCCGCCTAATTGTTAGGTATCGTAATTAACCCCTTTGAGCTTGTAATCCTGTTTCTTTGGGAACCACATTACAAGTATTACCCATTTCTTTGAATTAACCATCTATTTGAACCTTCTAACCTCTCATGAACACTTGAAGTGTTATGAACTGTGTAAAAGTTAAAGTGTGGGGTGGTTGGTTTGACTTTTGAGTGAAATTAATGAAATAAAGATAAAGGTGCAATGTTTTGAAAAAGTAAGATCCACTTAAATAAAATTAAAAAAACTAAAAAAAGAGAAAGAAAGAAAAGAAAAAAAAAAGAGTTTTATTGTTGTAAAAAAATATCCTTGATAAGTGGTGGCTCTTGATGTAATTGTGCTTAAGGAAGTATGAGGTAAATACATTGATGTGAAGGTGGAGTGTGGTTTGACATAAGTATGGGGTTTGAATGTTAAAGTATATGTATTAAAGTGCTTAGGGAGGTGTAGTCACTCTTATATCTAAATGTATCCTACCGTCCCGCAGCCTGTATTACAACCAAATAAAGTCCTACTTGATCCTAGACTGAATGAACTCAATTAGTAGAGTAGTACACTACATGAAAGCCTATGGTGCATCTTTTGTGGCACATGAATATTATTTCGGAGAGTGAGTGAATGCTTTCTATCTTGAGTTCATAAGTGTTCTTTAAATTTTATTATGTGGAAATACTCTCTTTTGTTGTGTGAGGGCACTTGATTCATGAAGGAAAGGTATGTCAGTGACCTCTATTTTAGAGTAAGTGGGTGAGTTTTGAATAATGTGCGGTACTTGTGAGTCAAATCTTGAGGTAAAAATGTTACGCTTTTGTGCTTAGTCTATTTTGAATATTCTTGGTGTGATGAGTTAGGAGAATTGCTTAAAAAGGTCATGTCTATATAAACTGTTTAAAGTGTGGGGTGTTGATGATAGGCTATAATTGCGTATTTTAGTCGCTTATTACACTCTCATTTACTGCACTTTAATTGCGTTTGAGCTTTAATCGCTAGTGTTTTGCACTAATTGTGTATTTTATGCCTTTTAGGAGTGATTCCGAGCTATATAGTTGTTATAGAATGAATTCAAGTGATTTGAACCTTTGAAGTTTGATTAAAGCCCAAGAAACTAAACCGGGATCATTTTCGGGGGTCAAATTTGATAGTTATGAACAAACGAAGGCTCGAGGAGGCATATTGCGTACTGTCTAGTAAAATAGACATAACTCTTTCCTCCAAACTCCATTTGGGCTATATAATATATGGTTGGAAAGATAATGCAAAGGTATACAACTTTAATGTTTTAGGTTTTACTAAATTCCAAACTTAAATGGGTAATAAATGCGGTCACAACCGCGACATCGGACCTGACGTGCAAATGGGGCAGAAAATTTTCGATATGCGCGGCCACTAGTGTGGCTTAGCGCGGCCGCGCTACTCCAGACATGAAAAACTGTCCTTTTTGCGTAGGAGAAGGTATAATTATTTGGGCCCGACCCTACTTGGTATATATACATGAAAAAACAGTATTTTGAGGAGGTTGGATATACTTTTGACACAAATTCGACCTAAGGAGGCAGAGACACAATAAGAGCAAGGCGGGGAATTCTTCTACGAGTTTTTCCTTCCTTTTCCTATTTTTCATTGTTGGTTATGACTTCTAGTATTGTACATTTACGTACTATTATGAATACCTAATTTGTTATCTAGGGTTTTGATGAAACCTTTTGTAGGATAAATTCTTGTTATGTTTTTATATAATTGAGCCGTTGGATTTCTCTACTTGTTCAACTACATATTTATTGTTGTTGATTGAATGGCCATCGATTGACTGTGCCTATTTATTATGTGTTTCTTGAGAAAGGATACATATTTAGGTGGTTGTTAAACAACGTCACTCCTAACGTATATGAGAAATCAACACAACGGGTTTAAAGGTAGGTTTAGAAATATCGAAACCTTGACGTGGTCAAAGTGAGCGGATAGATAAAGCCAACTAGCGTAGTTCGAGAGAATATGCCTAGTAAATTGTTATAGTTGCTCGAGAGAAAATTACGACACCTAAAGTGCTCATGATCAGTAGAGAATACATAGGCGAAATTGTAGGGAACATAGCGGGAATGATTCTGACAATTGGGGAAATCATAACTCTAGACCTCCTAAATTTAATCTCCAACCTTTAGTATCTTTAGTTGTTAATTTACTGCTTTAGTTTCTTAGTTAATTAGTTAGATATAAAAATCTTAATCTTTATAACTTAGAAATTTAGTCGAGCTTGTCTTCTTTGCGATATTGAACAGTTATAGCAAAACTTTAGTTCTCTGTGGGATTCGACTCTGGACTTTTAGATCGAATTATATTTGCAGCGACCGCTTATCCTTTTTAGGACTAGAGTTGGGCGTGATCATGTTAGGACAAAGACAGATCATGATATTTCTATATAATAGTAGATATTACTCTTCATTTTCACATGCTTGAATTAAAGAAATTTATTTAATATTTTATTTGATTTACAATTAGATGTTATTTTATTTGTTAATATCCATCTATTTTGTACAATATGTTAACTTTTTATTAATTTTGTAATCGAGCGAGGCGGAAAAAGTAACGTAGTTATGTGTGGTATTGATAGATGTTAAAATTTATTTGGTGACATCTATCTATTTTATATTATAATTGATTCTATACTTATTTGTAATCTAAAGAGGCGAATATTGTAATAATCAGTTATAACAAGTAGGGTAACTTAAAGGGACTTACTAACAAGAGCATGTTTTAGATCAACCATATATTTCTGTTCCTTTAATATTTCTGGAGGAGTGTCATTGTATGCTCCGTACTATGGGCATAGCGGAGACACGTGGGGTTTATTTCACCATTTTCCAGCTTAAAGGAGCAGCCTATCAGTGGTGGCGTGCTTATGAGCTTAGTAGTCTAGATGAGGAAGCCTCGCTCACATGGACTCGGTTCTCGGATATGTTTTTGAGAGAGTAAGCCCCTTAGAGCTTCAGGGATGCATGGGGCGTGGAGTTTAAGCAGCTGCTCCAGGATTCTATGATTGTGTTAGAGTATACTGTCTATTTCAGTGAGTTGGCACGACATGCGCCGGCCTTGGTTTCCACAGTTTGGGAGAGGGTTCGTCGCTTGATTGAGGGACTCCACCCTAGTATTAGGACTAGTATGTCCATGGAGTTGGAGATAGATATCTCTTATCAGCATGTCGTGAGTATTGCCAGGAGGGTAGAGGGCACGCTTGCCTGGGACAGAGAGGAGAGAGAGACCAAGAGGTCTCGAGAGACTGTTTATTATTCTAGAGCTCGTGCCCCAGCAGCTCGCCATGGTAGGGGTTATGTGAGTCGCCCTATTCATTCAGCTCTTCCAACTGTCAGTGGTGTTCCGGCTCCTTCTAGGCCCTAGCAGATCCATTATGCATCGCCAGTATCTAGTATGTCTCCTGCTCGTGGTGCTATTAGCAGCCAGTCCAGCAGGCCAGGCCCGAGTCAGTCACAACAGCCACGTCCTCCGAGGGGTTTTTTTGAGTGTGGAGACACTCGCCATATTGTGAGGGATTGCCCCAGACTTAGGATGGGCGCACCTCCACAGACTTCTCATCCACCACGTGCTCCACCATGTCCTCCGGCCATGCTTCCAAACCTAGCTACCGCCCCACCTGCTCAGCCAGCTCGAGATGGAGGTCGGGGAGGTCGAGGTCGCCGTAGAGAGGGAGGCCAGGCCAGGCCAGGTATTATGCTCTTCTGGCTCATTAATAGGTATTTTCTTCCGACTTTATCATCACAGGCATTGTTCATGTCTGTCATTGAGATGCGTTTGTATTGTTTGACCCAGGCTCCGCGTATTTATATGTGTCCTCATATTTTGCTCCACATTTGGGGGTATCTCGAGATTCTTTCAGTACCCCTATTTATGTATCATTTCCTGTGGGAGATTCTCTTTTTGTGGACCGCGTATATCGGTCGTGTTTGATTTCTCTTAGTGGTTTTGAGACCAAAGCCGATTTATTATTTCTCAGCATGGTAGATTTTGATGTTATCTTGGGCATGGACTGGTTATCGCCCCATTATGCTATTATTGATTGTCACGCTAAGACCGTGACACATGATATTCCGGGCTTACCGCGATTAGAGTGGAGAAGTACCTTAGAGTATACACCCCACCGAGTTATTTCATTTCTTAAGGCTCAACGAATGGTTGAGAAGTGGTGTGACGGGTATCTAGCTTATGTGAGAGATGTTAGTATTGATACCCCTACGGTTGAGTCAGTTCCAGTTGCGAGTGATTTCCCAAATGTGTTTCCAACTGATCTTTCGGACATACAGCCCGGAAAATATATTGATTTTGTCATTGATTTGTTGCCGGGCACTCAGCCCATCTCTATTCCTCCTTACCGTATGTCTCCTCCTGAGTTGAAGGAGTAGTCGCAGGATTTGCTTGATAAGGGCTTAATTCGGCCTAGTGTGTCACCTTGGGGTGCTCCAGTATTGTTTGTGAAGAAAAAAGATGGTTCTATGCGTATGTTTATCGATTATCGCCAGCTGAACAAAATTTCAGTGAAGAACAGGTATCCATTACCTCGCATTGATGACTTATTTGATTAGTTACAGGGTACCAGGGTGTTTTCCAAGATTGACTTGCATTCAAGCTATTATCACTTGAAGATTCGGGAGCCATATATCCCGAAGACTGCTTTCAGGACCAGATATGGTCACTATGAGTTTCTTGTCATGTCTTTTTGGCTGACCAATGCCCCAACAACCTTTATACATTTGATGCATAGTGTGTTCCGGCCTTATCTTAACTCCTTCGTCATTGTATTCATTGATGACATTCTAGTGTATTTCCGGACTCGGGAGGATCATGAGCTGCACCTGAGGACTGTGGTTCAGAAGTTGAGAGAGAAGAGGTTGTATGCAAAATTTTCTAAGTTTGAGTTTTGGCTAGAATCAGTGGAATTCTTGGGTCATGTGGTATCGAGTGATGGAATGAAGGTAGATCCGAAGAAGGTGGAAGCGGTGCAGAGTTGGCCTAGACCGTCATCAACTACGGAGATTCATAGTTTTCTGGGTTTGACGGGGTATTACTGTCGTTTTATAGAGGCATTCTCATCTATTAGCACCTATGAACAGGATGACCCAGAAGGGTGCTCCGTTCAGGTGGACAGAGGAGTGCGAGGAGAGCTTTCAGAAGCTCAAGACAGCTTTGATTACAACCCCAGTATTGGTATTGCCTACAAGTTCAGGGTCTTACATTGTCTATTGTGATGCTTCGTGGATTGGTCTTTGCGCGATGTTGATGCAGGGCGGTAGGGTGATTGCCTACGCGTCCAGAAATATGAAGGTGTATGAGAAGAATTATCTTGTCCAGGATCTTGAGTTAGCAGCTATTGTTCACGCCCAGAAGATTTGGCTGCACTATTGTTCGGTGTGCCTTACGAGATCTACACCGGTAATCGGAGTTTGCACGACCTTTTCAAGTAAAAGTATCTTAACTTGCATCAGCGGAGATGGTTGGAGCTACTTAAGAATTATGACATCACTATTTTGTACCACCTGGGGAAGGCCAATGTGGTGGCCGATGCTTTGAGTTGCCGGGCGGAGTGTTTGGCGAATTTAGCATATCTTCTAGCAGCAGAGAAACCTTTAGCATTAGATGCTCAGGCCTTGGCCAGCCAGTTTGTGAGATTGGACATTTCTGAGCCGGGTCGAGTGTTGGCTTGTGTGATCTCTAGGTCTTCTTCTTATGACCGTATCAGGGAGCGTCAGAATGATGACCCCCATCTGCTCGTCCTTCAGGACAGAGTTCAATGAGGTGAAGTTAGAGATATGACTATTGGTGATGATAGCGTGTTGAGGATGACGGGCCGGATATGTGTGCCCAATGTGGAAGGGCTTCGGGAGTTGATTCTTGAGGAGGCCCTTAGCTCGCGGTATTCCATCCATCTGGGTGTCGTGAAGATGTACCAGGATTTGAGATAGCACTATTGGTAGAGGCGGATGAAAAATGATATAGTTGGGTTTGTGGCTCGGTGTCTTAACTGTCAGCAGGTTAAGTACGAGCATCAGAGACCGGGTGGCTTGCTTCAGAGGTTAGATATCCCAGAGTGGAAGTGGGAGAGGGTCACTGTGGATTTCGTAGGTGGGCTCCCACGGGCTTCGAGAAAGTTTGACGCTATTTGGGTGATTGTGGAAAGGATGACCAAGTTAGCTCATTTCATTCCAGTGATGACTACATATTCTTCCGAGCAGCTGGCTCGAATCTATATCTGTCAGATCGTCAGGCTTCATGGAGTACTGGTATCTATTATCTCTGACTGGGGTACACAATTTACATCAAGGTTATGGAGATTCGTACAACAGGTGTTGGGTACTAGAGTGGAGCTGAGCACAACATTTCACCCTCAGATGGACGGGTAGTCTGAGCACACTATTGAGGTTCTAGAGGATATGCTCCGTGCATATGTGATGGAGTTTGGAGGGTCATGGGACCAATTCTATCCACTTGCGGAGTTTGGCTACAACAACAGTTATCAGTCCAACTTTTAGATGGCACTGTATGAGGCTCTGTATGTTAGGCAGTGTCGGTCCCCAGCGGGTTGGTTCTAGCTGGGTGAGGCCCGATTATTGGGTACAGACGTGGTCCAGGATGCCCTGGATAAGGTGAAGGTGATTCAGGATAGACTTCGCACAACCCAGTCGAGATAGAAGAGTTTTGCGGATCGGAAGGTTCGCTATGTAGCATTCATGGTTGGAGGCAAGTATTGCTTCGGGTATCGCCTATGAAGGGGGTTATGAGGTTCAGGAAGAAGGGAAAGCTGAGCCCGACATTGGTCCTTTTGAGGTGTTGCGGAGCGTTGGGGAGGTTGCTTATGAGATTGCCTTACCTCCCAGCCTAGTAGAAGTTCATCCGGTATTCCACATTTCTATGTTCTGGAAGTATCGCATTGATCCGACTCATGTATTGGATTTTAGCCCAGTCTAGTTGGACAAGGATCTATCTTATGTTGAGGAGCCAATGGCTATTTTGGACAGGCAAGTCAAAAAGCTAAGGTCAAAGAACATTGCTTCAGTAAAGGTTCAGTGGAGGGGTCAGCCGATCGAGGGGGCGACTTGGAAGACCGAGCAGGATATGCTGCGCTGTTATCCTCATCTTTTCACAGCTTCAGGTATGTCTCCATACTCATTCGAGGACGAATGATTGTTTTAAGAGGGGGAGGATGTGAGGACCCGATCGGTCGTCTTGAGGGTTATATCCCCGATCCCCCTATTAACTGTCTTCCCAGTATCTTTTTCTGCTATTGTGACTTGCCGGGAGGGTTCATTTTTGTTTCCAGAGTGAATTGAGACACTTAGTCTCTTAATTGAAAGCTTAAGTTGGAAAAGTCGATCGGATGTCAACATGTGTGTAAACAAACTCGGATTTGAATTTTTATGGTTCTGTTAGGTGATTTTGGACTTAGGAGTGCGTCTGGAATGTGATTTGGAGGTCCGTAGTAGAATTAGGCTTGAATTGGCGAAAGTTAGAATTTTGGCGATTTTGGCCGGTAGTGGAAATTTTGATACCGGGGTTGGATTGGATCTTCGGAAGTTGGAGTAGGTTAGTGGTGTCATTTTTGACCTGTGTGTAAAATTTGAGGTCATTCGAACGTGAGTTGATATGTTTTGACATCGTTTGTAGAATTTAGAAATTTCAAAGTTCATTTGGCTTGAATCCGTGTGTAATTCGTGTTTTGGTTGTGGTTTGAGGTGATCTGACGGTTCGAATAGGTTAGTATGATGTTTTGGGACTTGTTTCTAGGTTTGGTTGAGGTCCCGAGGTCCTCGGATGAGTTTCAGGTGGTTAACAGATCATTTTTTGCCTTTGTGAGATAGTTGTTATCTCCTGCTGTATGCTTCTGGTTTCCTCTTATGCGTTCACGAGAGGAGCCTCACGTTCACAAAGAGTGTTTGTGAGCTGAGGAGGATTTGTTCTTCGCGGTCATGAAGAACAGAATGCGAACCCAAAGGTGTGATATGTGTGTGCATTGTGAACGCGAGAGTAGGGAGCGTTCGCGAAGAGGAGTGAGGTAGCTGGGGACCCCCAATCTTTTGTTCTACGCGTTCGCGAAGCACCAAACGCGTTCGCAAAGGTCAGAGTTGGTAAAACATTGCGTTCGTGGGGAGACAGACACGTTCATGGGGATTTAAGAAGAGAGGCAGTCAAGTTGGTCTACGCGAACCTGAGAGGATGGTTGCGTTCGCGATGATGAAAAACCTGTGCAGACAATATTTATTTCAAAATCGAGGGTTTGAGCACATTTTTCATATTTTGAGCTAGAGACCACATATTTGGGTGATTCTTGAAGGGGTTTTCCTGGAGTTGATTCGAGTAAGTAATGCTCACTTGGTTTTGGTTAATTCCCATGATTATGCCTTTAATTTCATCATTAAACTAGTGATTTAGAGTGGAAAATTGGGTTTGGGAAAAGTCCTTAGGCCAAATTTTGGGATTTTTATTGGGATTTTGATATCGAATTTGAAAAAATTTGGTATGTTAAGACTCGTGGGTGAATCGGTGTTCATAATTTGTGACTTTTACCTGATTCCCAGACGTGGGCCCGGGGAGGCTTTTTGAGTCATTTTCCAGTTTCTTGCGTTAACTTTGATTTTGTTTGCTAGATTAGTTTCTTATAGTTATATTTATGTTATGTAATTGGTTTTGGCTATATTTGGGCCATTCAGAGTCGGATATTCGTGGAAAGAGCATTATTTCTGATTGATTTGAGCTTGGTTCGAGGTAAGTGGCTTGCCTAACCTTGTGTGGAGGAACTCCCTTACGATTAGTACTGTTTTGATATGTGAGCGCCGTGTACGTGAGGTGACGAGTACGTACACGGGCTAATTGTTGTAAAAACCCCCGTTTTCTACTAAGAGATGCCATGTTTTCCTTCTTATTTGAGTCTTATCAGCATGTGTAGTATCCTACTAGACTAGAATAACATGCCTACCTGTCTTAACTGTTTACATGAACCACATGTAGCATGCTTAGTGAATTTACCTGTCTTTCCTTAACTTGTACTTAGGTTGAATTTTAATGCCATGGCTACTGAATTCTATTGTTTGGTTGCATATTTACTTTAGGACTACCGAACTGTATTTTGGGAGATACCCCTGTACTGCATATTTACTTTGGGACTACGGAACGGTATTCCAGGAGATCTCCCTCTCTTGCATATTTACTTTGGGACTACGGAACGGTATTCCGAGAGATCCCCACTGTCTTGAAATATTTACTTTGGGACTAAGGAACGGTATTCCAGGAGTTCCCCCTGCACATTTACGTTTGGGACTACGAGACAGTATCTCGGGAGATCCCCTGTTGCATTTTTGTGTACTGAGCTGTTATGTTTTCTATGATTTTTTCCTTATTCAATTCTAGTCTTTATTATACTGCGATATTGTCTTGCTATATTATTTATATACCAGTAGAGCCCTGACCCGACCTCGTCACTACTCGACCAGGGATAGGCATGGCACTTACTGGTACCAATGTGGTGTAGTCACGCCTTTTCCTGCACATGTTTTTTGTGTGCAGATCCAGGTACACCTTACCAACCTCATCGCTAGTGCAGTCGTTGCTGCTTGTTGGAGACTTCAAGGTACATCTGCCCGCGCCCACAGATCCTCAGAGTCCTCATCTGTCCCCTTATGTTCATTTTTCCCTCTTTCGGTAGAAAATGATGTATAGAACAGTTAAGACTTCTTAGTAGCTTGTGACTTACGGTGTTCCGGGTCTTGGGATTATTTTGCACATTTTGGAAGTTGGTAATTGTATATGCTGAGCGGCATTTAGTTGCTTATTTAGATTATCGTTACTGTTAGTTGTTAATGATCATGCTTTTATTTCATTTATGCAAAGTGTTAGGCTTACCTAGTCGTAGAGACTAGGTGTCGTCACGACAATTCACTGAGGGAGAGTTTGGGTCGTGACAAGTTGGTATCAGAGCTCTAGGTTCATAGGTTTCGTGAGTCACAACCAGGTTTATTAGATTCTCGTGGATCGGTACGGAGACGTCTGTACTTATCTTTGGGAGGATATGGAACTGTTAGGAACAATCATACTTCTTTGATTTCCTTGTTGTGCGACTTATTGACATCAAATTCTAAAATTCTTTATTCTACTCTTTCTCATAGATGGTGAGGACCCGTAACGGGAGATATGACGATCAGGCACCCGAGCCCCTTGCTAGGGTCTCCAGAGGCCGGGGACAGGGTAGAGGACGACAACGCGGTGCAGCCAGAGCACCCGCATAAGCTGCGACAAAGGAGCCCCCATCAGCTTCAGCTACAGGGCAGGCACCGGAGGTTCCTATTGCTGCACCAGCCCTCCAGGAGACTCTAGCCCAGTTCATGAGCATGTTCAACACTTTATCTCAGGCTGGATTGTTCCCACTAGCTCCCGCAAAATCTCAGGCCGGTGGAGGAGCACAGACTCCCGCAACCCGCACATTTAAGCAGAGGGTCCAGGTTGATCAGGCCTCAGGTCAACTCTTACCGTTTAAGCTTCCAAAAGTAGAATCCTTCTTCCGATTTGACTCCGAATCATCTGGTAACTGAAATCGACTACGCACATAAGTCAATACACATAATACGAAGCTTTTCAAGACCTTATGCCGCCGAACGGGACTTAATTTTCCAAAATGACAGGCCGGATCGTTATAGTAACAAGACTAAATAATGGACTAAAAGCAGTGACGAGCTTCATAGATATAACTCAATTACAGAAATTTCAACATAGAAATATAGTCATGCTTTTAAAATTGACAATTAAGGCCAAAACAGTTAATTCATGTCAAGTTCAATTGAAACAGGATATAATATCTCTCAGAAATTACATGACAATGATATATGCCAGCATAAGTTCAACAGTAATGAAATCAAGTGCAAGAATCTGATAGCAGCAGTCACCCAGTCCTCTCATGTACTCCAACCTCACAGTCACTCATTCCTCACAATCTCTCATTCCTCTCAATCGCTTGACACTCGTCACTCACACTCAGTAGTTACCTGTGCTCACTAGGGGTGTGTACAAACAACAGAGGGCCTCCTTCAGCCTAAGCACCATATCAAGTCAATCATGGCATAAATCAATAGAACATGATGTGGCGTGCATCCCAATCGCATAATATCCTCACAAAATCAGGCACTCGGCCTCACTCAGTCATTAACCTCGCTCGTTTCTTAAACTCTCAGTAATCATGATAATCATCCCAAACATCAGTGATATAATGTCTCAATAATGAACAATAAAGACTGAGATGTAATATGCTAGTAAGACTATAACTGAGTACAAACATCATTTAAGCAGATAATTCAACATGTACACGACCTCTTTGGGTCCCTACAGTGCCAACACATAGTCTAAACATGATTTGCAGCTCAATTCCTATAGCACATGGAGAGTATATGGATAACAATAGATTTTTCAACTATTCAGTTCCATGAATTGACCAAGTCAACATTCTTATGGTCAACACCCACACGCTTGTCACCTAGCATGTGCGTCACCTCAAAACCAATCACATAACACATATTACGGGGTTTCTTACCCTCAGAACCAAATTTAAAACTATTACTTACCTCAAACCATGCAAATATATACTCCAACACGCCCTTGCCTCGCGAAACGACCTCTAAATGCCTCGAATCCCAATCATCCACTTGAAAATCTCTCCAAGAATCGCCTTCCACCGAGCTCCCAAAATCAATTTTTGTGTTATGAACACAAACCATCGTTTTTGAAATATTTAAGTCTGCCCAAGTGACCCTTCTTCGCGAACGCGACACCCTTCTTGCGTTCATGTAGCACAATCGAATTTGCTGCCAAAAAGCCTCCTTTGCGACCCTGAGACACCTCTTGTGAACGCGATGCCTTGCTGACCCCAAGCTTCGCAAACGCAATCCTCCTTACGTGGACGCGTAGACCAAACGCGTGAGGTACCAGATGCCTCCTCTCCTCTTCGTGAATGTGTTCACCTTCTCGCGTGTGCGATGCACCAACTACCCAGACATTCGCAAACACATCTCCCTCTTCGCGAACGCGAGGAACAAATCCTCACATGCCATCAACTATCCTTCGCGGATGCAGGACTCCCATTGCGAACACGAAGGAGGAAACCAGAACTGGACAACAAAAATTCTTCAATAGTCTTCCAAGTCCAAAATTAATCTGTTAACCATATGAATCTCAATCGAGGCCCTCGGGACTCATCCAAACATACCATCAAGTCCTAAATAACGATACAAATTTAATCGAGACCTCAAATCACCTCAAACAACATCAAAAACACAAATCGCACCCCAATTCAAGCCTATTAAAACTAAAGAAATTCCAACATCTACAAATGATGCTGAAACCAATCAAATCACGTCTGATTAACGCCAAATTTTTCACACAAGTCATAAATGACACCACGGACCAACTCCAACTCCCTGAACTCCATATTTGATCATGGTAACCACAAAGTCCACTCTCGGTCAAACTTCAAAATTTTCAACTTTCGCCATTTAAAGCCTAATTCCACTACGGACCTCCAAATCCCAATATGTACACGTTCCGAAGTCCAAACTCACCCAACAGAGCTAACAGAACCATCAAAACTCCATTCCGGAGTCGTTTACACATAAGTCAACATCCTGTCAACCTTTTCAACTTAAGCTTCTAACTTTGAGACTAAGTGTCTCAATTCGTTCCAAAACTTCTGCGGACCCGAACCAACTACCCTAACACATCGCATAACAGTTGTTAAGCGCAAAATATACAGTAAATGGGGGACGGGGATACAACTCACAAAATGACCGGTCGGGTCGTTACATACACTTCCTGAATTTTTTTCACAAAAGTGTATATTAGACAAATAAAAATCTCAAATTAGTAGTAAAACAATTAATCTGTATCAGATTTTTCCAATCCTGACAATGGCACCGAATATTTGACGAGTGTCTAGCGTATATAAAATTTTGACTCGTACTCTATCAAATAGTATAAAAAGATGTCGAACCCACAGAGATTGGTTTCTCTATTCTATATATGTTTCTTGTTTTAATTACTATTTGAGAAAATCAGAAAGAGTTGAGTTGTTAATTAACTAACTAAAAATGCATGAATAGAAATGGAAAATATTTTATTTTTCACAAATATAATAAAAATATATTGGAATCTTGACTTCACTTATTATTTCTATTATATTGTGAAATTTTCATTCTTCAAATTCTATTTCTCAATAATGTATAAATGCCTCTCACAATATATATATATTATTACTTAAGTTGAATAATTAATTGCACTCCTCTCGGTTATAAAAATTAATCTTCAATTTAGTAAAACCCTGAGCATCATCTGAAGCTAATCCGCTGAAAGTAGGTGGGTGGTACTTCTTGTACCTCTCAAGTCTGAGTTGCTCTGCCTCAGAAGCAGCTGCCCTAGTCTCATGCTTAAATGGGGCAACTGGTGGCATAGGAATGAACTCTGGGGCCAGATAAACCTAGACCCTCTGCTCAGGAGTGCGGCCTGCAGGAGTCGCTGACCCTCCCTTGACCTGAGATGTGGCGGGAGTTAGTGAGATCAATCCAGCTTGAGCTGAAGTGTTGAACATGCTCATGAACTAGGATAGAGCCTCCTGGAGGGATGGTGCTTCAATAGGAACCTCCGGTGCCTGCCTTCCAACTGAAGTTGATAAGGGCTCCTCTATCGCAGCTCGTGCGGGTGCTCTGGTTGCACCGCGTGGTCGTCCTCTACTCTGGCTCCAGCCTCTGGTGGCTCTGGCAGGGGGCTCGTGTGCCTGATCATCAGATCTCTCGGTACGGGTCCTCACCATCTGTGAGAAAGAATATAATAGATAATTCTAGAATTTGATGCCAATAACTCGCACAACAAGTAATTGAAAGAAGTGTGATTGTTCCATATTGATCTGCGAGACTCTAATAAATCATCTTGTGATGCACAATACCTATGAACCTAGAGCTCTGATACCAACTTTTCACGACCCAAACTCTCCCTCCGTGAATTGTCGTGACGGCACCTAGTCTCTACAACTAGGTAAGCCTAACACTTTGCGGAAATGAAAATAAAAGCATGATCATTAACATCTAACAATAATGATAACCTAAATAACTGACTAAATGCTGCTCGACATATATAATTACCAACTTCCGAAATGTACAAAACAATCCCATGACCTGGAACTCTTTAAGTCACAAGCTACTAAGAAGTCTTAACGTTTCTATACATCATTTTCTACCGAAAGAGGGAAAAATGAACATGAGGGGATAGAGGGAGACTCCGAGGATCTTCGGGCGCGGGCAGATGTACCTTGAAGTCTCCAACAAGTAGCAGCGACTGCACTAGCGATGAGGCTGGTAAGATGTACCTGGATCTGCATACGAAAAATATGTATAGGAAAAGGCATGTACACCACAATGGTACCTAGTAAGTGCCAAGCCTAACCTCGGTCGAGTAGTGACGAGGTTAGGGCAGGGCTCTACTGGTATGAAAATAATATACCAAGACAAGAATGAAATATAGTAGTATAATAAAGACTGGAGTTGAATAGGGAAGAAATCATAGAAAACATAATAGCTCAATACACAAAAATGCAACAGGGGATCTTCCGAGATACCATTTCGTAGTCCCAAACGTAAATGTGCAGGGCGATCTCCCGAGACACCGTTCTGTAATCCCAAAGTAAATATTGCAAGACTGGGGGGGGGGGATCTCCCGGTATACCGTTTGTAGTCCTAAATTAAATATGCAAGACAAGGGGGATGTCCCGGAATACTGTTCCGTAGTCCAGAGTAAATATGCAGTACATGGGGATCTCCGGGAATACCGTTCCGTAGTCCCAAAGTAAATATGCAGCCAAATTGGAATTCAATACTCACGACACGAAATTTTACAATTCAACCTAAGTACAAGTTAAGGAAATACAGGTAAATTCAGTGATCATGCTGCATGTGGTTCAGGTAAACAGTTAAGGCAAGTAGGCATGCTATTCTAGTCTAGCAGGATACTACACATGCTGAAAACAGGGAGTTCTCTAGTAGAAGGAAAACATGGAATCTCATAGTAGAAAACGGGTTTTTACAACAATTAGCTCGTGTACGTACCCGTCACCTCACATACACGGAGCGCACATATCAAAACAGTACCAATCCTAAGGGGAGTTCCCCACACAAGGTTAGGCAAGCCACTTACCTCGAACCAAGATCAAATCAATCCGAAATAATGCTCTTTCGACAAATATCCAACTTCGAATGGCCCAAATCTAGCCAACACCAATTACATAACATAAATATAACTACAAGAACTAATCTAGCGAACAGAATTAAAGTTAAAGAAAGAAATTTGAAACTTTCTCAAAAATCCTCCCCGGGCCCACGTCTTGGAATCGTGTAAAAGTTACAATTATGAGCACACATTCACTCACGAGTATAACCATACCAAATTTGCTCAAACGCGATACCAAAATCCCTATCAAAACCCCAAAATTTGGCCTAAGAACTTTTCCCAAATTTCCCCAATTTTCCACTCTAAATCACTAATTTAATGATGAAATTAAAGACATAATTATGGGAATTAACCAAAACCAAGTGAGAATTACTTACCCCAATCAATTCCACGAAAACCCGTTCAAGAATCGCCCAAATCCGTGGTCTCTAGCACAAAATATGAAAAAGGGCTCAAACCCTCGATTTTGAAATTAATACTGTCTACCCAAATTTTTCTTCATCGCGAACGCGACCATCCTCTCGCGTTCGTGTAGACCAGCATGACTGCCTCTTAGCTTAAATCAATGTGAACGCGTTTGTCTCCCTACGAACACGATGCTTTACCAACTATGACCTTCGCGAATGCGTATGGTGCTTCACGAATGCGTAGAACAAAAGACTGGGGGTCCCTAGCTACCTCACTCCTTTTCGCGTTCGCAATGCACACACAGATCACACCTTCGTGTTCGCATTCTATTTTTCACAAATGTGAACAACAAATCCTCCTCAGCTCACAAATACTCTTCGCGAATGTGAGGTTCCTCTCAAGAACGCGTAAGAGGAAACAAAAGCATATAACAACAGATAACAACTGTCTCACAAAGGCCAAAAATGATCCTTTAACCACCCGAAACTCACCTGAGGCCCCTGGGACCTCAACCAAACCTAGAAAAAAGTCCCAAAACATCATACGAACTTAATTGAACCCTCAAATCACCTCAAACCATATCAAAAATACGAATTACACACAGATTCAAGCCTAATGAACTTTCAAATTTCTAAATTCTACAAATGACGTTGAAACATATCAACTCACGTCCGAATGACCTCAAATTTTACACACAAGTCAAAAATGACACCACGAATCTACTCCAACTTCCTAAAATCTAATACTACCCTAGTATCAAAATTTCCAATGCCGGCCAAAATCACCAAAATTGTAACTTTCGCCAATTCAAGCTTAATTCCTATTGACTGCCAAATCACATTCCGGATGCGCTCCTATTCCAAAATCACCTAACGGAGCTAACAGAATCATAAAAATTCAAATTCGAGGTGATTTACATATAAGTCGACATCTGGTCGACTTTTCCAACTTAAGCTTTTAATTAAGAGACTAAGTGTCTCAATTCACTTCGAAAACAAAAATGAACTCTCCCGGAAAATCACAATAGCAGAAAAAGATACGGGAGAGACAAATAATAGGGGGATCAGGGCTATAAAATTCATGAGGACCGATCGGTTCATCACAGGATGATTTCAACATCTTCGTATTGTGATTTTTTACTTAGGCGTGGGTCATGATTTGAATTTGGAGGTTCATAGGGTGATTTGAAGCATTTAGGCGGAAGTTGGAAAATTGAAGTTTGGAAGGTGGAAAGGTTTGAAAAATAGTTGACTTTGGTGATATCGGGGCCGAAATGAAATTTCTAGAGTTAGAACAACTTCGTTATGTCATTTGGGACTTGCCTGCGAAATTTGACGTCTTTCTGGGTTGATTTGATAGGGTTCAACACGAGTTTTAGAAGTTTGAAGGTTTGAAAGCTCATAAGTTCTATTCTTGGTGCGATTCATAATTTTAACGTTATTTGATATGATTTTAGGCCTCGTGTAGGTTCATATTGTGTTACGAGACTTGTTGGTACGTTCGGACAAGGTCTCGAGTGGCTTGGGTGAGTTCCAGATAGGTTTGGGTTATGTTGTTCTTGTTTTTTATGCTTCGTTGTCATTTCTTCAAACATAAATGGTAACATATTAGATCTGTATCGTAATTATGGAGCCATATCAAAAAGAATCGTCGAATTTGGACATCGTATGAGGGATTTATGATCATTCGTGTCGGGGAGACTGCTGGTTTCTGGTGTGGTTGCAATTGCGGACATTTCTAGCGCAATTGGGATGCCCAGTTCGCAATTGCGAACTTTTTGTCGCAAACTCGACCTTTTCTAACCATGTTCTTATTCAAAATTGTGAAGGATTCTTCTCTTTTGCGAGGGTTCGCAAATGCGACATCTGCAGCTTGTTTTCAGCTGTGTAATTCGGGGTTTTGCTTAATTTTGTGATATTTTTTTAGCCCTAGGTCTGAGAGTGGGAAATTTTGAGAGAGGAATTTTATCTACAACCGTTGGGTAAGTTTACTTGATCAATTTCTAAGTATACTTCATGATTTTATTTGAGTTTTAACATCAAAATGGTGATAATCAAAGTGAGATATTTGGGGAAAATTGTAAAAACTTTCAAAATGAAAAATGATGATTTTACTGACCAAATGGTATTGGAATTTGATAATTTTTGCATGGTTGAGCTCGTATCGGAATTGGTATTTGGGTTTTGTGAAATTTGTCGGGTCCGAGGTGCGGGCCCGGGGGTCGACTTTTGGGTTGATTTTTAGTTTTTGATAAAGATTGAGGCTTTATGATCCGGAATAGTTTCTTATGAGTTTTATTTATACTTTGCAGTTATTTTGGCTAGATTTGAGCCGTCCGGAGGCTATTTCACCCGAGAAGTTCATTTTTGAGTATCGGTTTGTCTTCTTTGAGGTAAGTATCTTGCCTAACCTTGTGTGGGGGAAATACCCCTTTAGGATTTGAGTCTTCTATGCTAATTGTATCTTGTGAAGTCCGTGTACGCGAGGTGAGGAGTACGTGCTTGGGCTTATTTGTGGAAAGTTGGCCTATAGGGTTCTTAGGTCCGTGTATTCACTGGGTATGAAGTTGTTTTGTATTGATTAAGTTTTCTTAATTACTAGTCTCACCTCTACCTGCTTATTGGAATTAATTTCTTCATGATCCACTGTTATTGCCTATTTGACTCTTATATAACTTAACTGAAGATTTTTACCTCTCATATAGCCATGCTATCTTTTCCTAATTGCTTATCTTTACTTGAAAGTATTATTATCTGTTATGTAATTTTTCATACTTAATTGAGGTTATGATTATCTTCCCGCTGCCTATCCTTAATTGAATTTATAGTATTTTTTTTGTTATTGCTCAACCTTAAAAGAAGTTTAGGTATCCTATATCTTAGTCGACTTATCCTTATTGGAATTATTGACTCGTGATGTCTCTCTTGTTGTTGAACTGTAATTTGTGTGACCGTTGTTACATTTTATTTTCTCCCTTGTTGAGCTGTTCTTATTATGACTAGAATTCTCTATTGTGGCTATTCCTTGTGAACTAGTTCTTCTGTTTCTTTGAGTTCTAGAATTTCTGACTTGATTAAATTTCCATACTCCTGTACTATTGTCATTGTTGCTGTTGTACTTGTTGTTGTGATGCATGAGGTTTTTGCTGTGCGGTTATTATTGTTATGCACGAGGTTTCTATCGGGTTGCACACGGTTTTTGTCATGCTATTGTTACTATTGATATTTGCACATGCGGCGTGACAAGGCGAGATATATATGTGGGTTGCGCATGTGGCGAGACAAGGTGAGAACATTATTATGCACGTGTGGCGAGACAAAGTGCGCATTTAATTTACTTATTGCACACGTGGTGAGACAAGGTGGGCTATGTCAGGGAATGATTTGTGGTGACTTGTGATGGCCTGGGGGAATTCTTGTTGTTGGTATTGTGTAATGGTACACTTGCATGTATGATCTTTATCTTGTGGAAAGTTGTGGGAATAAAATTCTACGTTCTGTCCATTTCTTTTTCTATACTTACTAGCTGGCATGAACTGTGTTAGAACACTTACACAAGCATACACGTAGTTAAGCACTCTTATCGATTAAGAGGTTTCTTGATATTTTTGAGTGTAGATGCACACTGTTGTTTATTTGCCTTCTATGTGAGAATGGTTCTATTTGACACGTGAGTCGTCAGTGCAGTTATAAAGTGTAATGAGAGCACAGGATGCCAAGTGTTAAGGTTCAGGTATTGGGACCCGTGAATTGTGAATAGTCTGAGGTTCAGTACCTCGTGGAGTTTATTGGATAAAACCTGGTGTGAAAGTGGTCGTTTTTGTTGAGTTGTTACTTGTCCTTTCTGTATCTATGATTTATTGGATTTAAGTCGTGTTTCCGTTCATTATTCTATGTCATTATTGTAGTATTATGCTGATAGTTGTTGTTTTCCTTCTTACTGCAATTACCGTATTATTTTCCATTTCGCGTAGTCTTTATGTATATATCATACTATGTTGTTCCAATACTTACCCTTGTTCAGGCTATTTATTCCAATAGGTGTCTTGATTGTTCCTCATCACTACTCCACTAAGGTTAATCTTGATACTTGCTGGGTACCGCTGTGGTGTACTCATAGTACACTTCTGTACATTTTTGTGCACATCCAGGTATTGCGAAACCAGTTGATCATTAGCTAGCTATGTAGATTGTTGCCGTGGAGACTCAAGGTAAATCTGCTACTGCGTTCGCAGGCTTCAAAGTCACCTTCCTATGTTGTATTCACACTGTTTACCTATTTCCAAATAGTTGTATTTAGAGATTTGTTTTTCTAGCTAACTCTATAGAGCTTATGACTTGTACTACCGGTTTTGGGAATTGTAAATCTTATAGAGATTTCTATTTCAAAAAATTGTTAGATGTTATTTAATTATTGTTGTTATTCAGTTAATGTTAGGCTTACTTAGTCCCTAAGACTAGGTTCCATTACGACACCCAACAGAGGGAAAATTGGGATGTGACAGTTACTTACTGAGTTGGTTGTAGTCACGCTACACCATGTACCTCGTGTGCAGATCTAGGTTCTTCCGATCTCGACTGTTGCTTAGTTTTGGAGTCCAGATTTTTGGAGACTATCGAGGTAGCTGCTTGGCGTTCGCAGACCTTGACTCTCCATCATTATCTTTCATTTTATGTTTCAGTTTTATTACCTAGGCAGTGTATTAAACTATGTCTTTATGTAGATGCTCATGTACTCGGTGACTCCCAAGTTTTGGAGATATTTTATATTAAATTATGATTTCTTACTCTGTTTTAAAAAGGTGTTTTTTTCTTAATTTTAGCAGCTTCCGTATCTTTCAAAGCTTTAGAGCGTTGGAAATGTCTGCATAGTCGGTTGGACTAGTACCATGATAGGCGCCATCACGAAAGGTTGGTTTTGGGTCGTAACAATTACCCATTTATCCTCAAGATAACTAGTTGAATACCATCCTGAAATTCAAAAATCCTTGTGGTTGTTGCGAAAAGCACAGGTTTCACGATATAAAATTTCTTCACAAGAAGAAATGGAGAATGAAAAACTTAACAACATCAACCAACTCCTGCCATATCAAGTGGAATAACATTGATCAATTGGCACCACGACGTGATATAATACTATGAGATTATGCAAGGGTAGATCGTTTTGAAGGAGAATCAAGCGTGAGAAGACCACCAATTACAGCAAACAACTTTGAAATTCGCACATGCTTGATTCAAACTATTCAGCAGTCGTGTTAATTTACCGGTGATGCGAGTGAAGATCCTCACACCCATATAATTGATTTTCTTGAATTAGTTGAAATTTGCAGGTATAATGGAGTCACAACAGACGCTATCAAGTTGCAACTTTTTCTTTTTTCATTAAAAGGTGAAGCCAAAATATGGTTGCTCAGTTTGCCAAGAGGTTCAATAACTACATGGGACCAAATGACTCAGAAATGTCTAAATAAATATTTTTTCACCTACAAAAACATTTAAAATAAAGCATGAAATTAATAATTTCGTGAAAACATATACTGAATTTGTATACCAAGCATGGGAACGATTAAAAGCGATTCTAAGAAAATGCCCACACCATGGTACCCAAGATCCTGGAATTTTATATATTTTTTTTATCATGGTCTTAAACCCTCTGCCAGAAATTTTATTGATGCAGCATCAGGCGAACTCATAATGAGAAAAACCACAGCGGAAGCCAGGCGTTAGACCCAAAACGCCAGGGGGTGCCTGGCGTTAGACCCCTAATGCCAGGGTGCCTATTTCGGTAAAGTCCGAGTTTTAAAGGTTTTTAA